>MU271742.1:0-27747 GCA_021432655.1 Atractiella rhizophila
TACTCGATTACGTCCCCTTCGACACCGATTATTCGCTTCATTCCGCACCCTTGTGGGTGCAAGGGCAGGGAGTAGGCGACCAGTTGGCCGCGATGGAAGGCGCTTAGGTTCTTTAACGAACTGATGAGCGATTTTTTCGCTGTCAGTGTAGGAGAAGTAGAAGGGGAGGAAGTGCTGCAGGTCGATGAGGTAGAGGAAGAGGAAGGGAGACAAGCGAGGAGACGAAGGAGGACAGGGCGGACGATGAGAATGGCGTGTCCAGTGGTGAGGGTCGGGTACATCGATTGGCCTACGCACTTTGGAAGGGCTTTTGAGGCTAGGTTATGGCTGAATGGGATGGTGGAGAGCGACGCACGGTTTGGACAGTGAGGAAGTGGGTTGTGAATAGATGAAGAGTGCAGGAAAGGGGGATGAGTGAGAGCAGCCCGTATGTAATTGGGCGGATAATGTTGGGTTTTAGCGGCTTGTTCGGACGAAGCGCCTTGAGGAGAGCCATCCTGAATATTACTTCTGACTTGCGTATTACCAGATTATTACTGGGATGTGTGTTATTTGAAATTGAAGCAAGGAAAAGATTATGGGCCGTGCGGAGGAAAGAGTTTGTACAAACGCGAAGGGTTCTAGTTGAACCGTTGAAGAGGGACGGTTCATAGTGAGCACTTCCTTTTCATTCTTTCCTTCTTTGTAGGCTGCTGAAATTCCATACTTTATTGTAACACATAATGTAGATAATTAATTGCAAGCTTCGTGTATCAATCGCCCTCAGGCTCGTCAACCCGATCATCTCTGCTCCCATGCTCTGTTACTACGCTCAGAGCCTTATGAAGTACCTCATCAGCTACCTCCCAAAGAATAACCTAATTTTCAAAGAATAACCTTGGTTGACCTTGTAGAACCAGTGGATGAAATGCGGTAGCTCTGAGCAATCCGTCACCAGGTAGGCAAGCTCAACCAGCTTGACCTCCGTCGTCTTAAGAGTGCCGAGGAATTCACCGTAAACTTGAACAAGGTTCGATGTTTCTGCTCCGCCGTCAAGAATGAGATAGGTTAGATGTACAAGGTGTGACCAATCGAGTGGTTCGTGCAGGAAAGAAAACGGAAAGAGTACTAGCGCTAGTTTTCGCAGGCTAGATGGCAAAGAGCCGATAGAATCAGGGAGGAGACATACATCGATAAGTCGAAGCTGCTGAAGAGTATCTGGGAGGTGGGAGAGCTATTCGTCGGGATGGAAATGGCAGCTGGTGACGTCTAGGGTTTCTAAGTGAGGAGTTAATCGATGGAGGCTTGATCCCAGAGGGGCAGCGGACGAAGGAGAGCCCCCCGTATCATAATTGAGACGTGTAATCTTCCCCTCGTATTCCGAAGAAAGTGCCCCATATCCTCTTTCTTCCACCTTCTTTCAGGACCGACATGTCCAAAGGTAACCCACTCAACCCTCCCCAAGCTTGCAATTGCAATTAACACCACCTTCGCCTCCGCTTCATTCCACAATGGCCTCATGCAAACCTCCCTAACATTCATTGAGCCGGCAATAACTTCTTTCACCATCTTGACATTTTTGTCATCTCCGACTTGCTCGAAGTTAAGCCTCTTCCACAGACGTCCTGCACCAGGATACCGTTTCAATCTATCATGTTTCTCAACCGCACTCCAGGGCTCCATCCAATAAGGAACCGAAAAGAAGTTTCTAAGTATGGCTGACTTTCGAAAGCTCGGATACTTCCTCCTCGCCATCGTCGAAACTGCTGTGAAAAGTGTCCTTCTGGAGAAAGCCGAAGATAAGAGAGAGGACTTCGTAGGGAGCTGAGAGATATAGCACCTTATCGCAGAGAGAGAGTTGGATGACGACCGAATCCAACAGGTTGACAGGCTTGGAATACGAGGATAGGTCACTGACAGGGACGAGGCGCTGTGGGTGCAGCTGACAGAATCAGGTGGTTCAGGCCAACAGTAGGCGACGGGGGTGACAATAGCATGTGAGCGATGTTCTGGGAGGGGAAAGGTGTGAGTGAAGCGAATCGTTTGTGGTGGAGTCCCAAGGAAACAATCGTATCCTGTCTTGTGATCGGACAAGCGACACATCAAGTTTCTAATTTCGAGCGTTGATAAATGACGAGGTGTTGGATGAGACAAATCCAAAGCTGCAGCTCCTTCACCCTCCCCAAAAGTTATCATGAAATTGTTCAAACTGTAGGTGATGTAGAGGTTCGCTACGCCGTCGCTTTCGACCTCATTTCCACTTTCGATACCCTCAAGTGAGAAATGGAACAATCTCGAGGATACCATGGTAGGCGTCCAATGTATCCTCGCCAGAGGTAAGACATAGGAGACGCGCAGTGTACGAATTGATGAAGGCAGGCAAGACAGAACAGAAAACTGGGAAGAATGGACAGGCACAGAGGACTGCGGTGCTCTGGTGCGATGAGGTCAAGAAGTCCCATCGGGGACGGTTGCAGAGAACCTTCGAAGGGGATTAAACGTTGCGGCTCATCAGCGTGGACTATAACCCATAAACGATGTTTGATGCGAAGATGAAGGGCAAATAGATCATGCCTGGGCTGCATCCTCAAACAATGCGACTTCAGCCATCTTTGATCGTCTCTGCAGGATGTCTCCAAATCGAGACTGTGTGGTTGTGGAAAGGGAACAAATGCTGAGAATGGGAGGTTATGGCAGGTCGATGGATGGGATGGATTTGACTTTGTAGGAGCTCCGTGTCCGGACGTAGATCAGCAAATTCTAGCGAATGACATTCAAAAGATCTACACCTTCTTCTGCGGGATGGCCCCTGGTCCCATAGCGGTTCGCGTTGGGTTCTGACATCAAACATCCAAGCCGCACGGCTTTCACCGACGCCATTCCTCCATCCTCCTTCGTCCCTCACCTGGACAATAATACCATTTCGAATGGGTGAACTTTAGAGTAAATCTTCAAGCGTGAGAACGTCCCTGACAAACAAAGCTTGGAAAGTTCGATTTTCGGTTGGTGCAATTGAAACAAGTGGAGAAGCATAGTGCGACGCTGCAATGGGAGCGACTAAAATTTGAAATTGAAACAAGGAACTAGGAAAGATGCTGGTTGATGCATATTAATACGTTCTTCGTCGAAAGCACAGACTTACACGTTATATATTATTGGAGGCAGGACCTCTCACTTGCCTCCGCGTACCCACAAGCACTATTGCTAAGCAAACATGGTGCGTCATCTCTGCAGCTGCTGGAAAGACTGGGGAAAGACGTAGTCTTGGCTACTTATTACTTCAATACCCTACAACATATATAGTCACAACCATTTCCATTTCTATTTCATCCCATCTACCAACAAAACTGATTAGCTGACTAACGGACTATGTGATGTGTTTCCAGTCCCTCTTCGGCCGTCGCAAGCGTCCCGCTCCCCCACTCACGCCGGAGCCTCCACCTCCACCACCCTCCCTCCCGGCTATTCACAGCACGCCCTCCCTCCCGGAGCTCGCAAGGACCTATGGAATCTCTCTTCCACCCCAACAGGTGCCACAAAAAGGTGGGAAAGCGCCAATAAGCGCGGAAGGGGAGCGAGGACGGAAATACCACTACCCTCCTCGCGTCTCTGGGGATGTTCAACGGTCCCAATCTGACTTAGGACACGGAGGAGGAGGAGGAGGAGGGAGACCGTCGAATGTGGGAAGCGTGTCGGTGAATGGACATGGGAAAAGTATTGCGGAGATGTACAAGCGCGAAGAGTTTGTCAATTCTCCTTCCGCAAGACAGACGGGCTATCGTCCTCCTTCTTTCCTCTACTCTCCGGGCTCGGCACCTCCTATCCCGTCGCTCTCGGCGCTGAGGAGTGCGAAAGCGAGAAATAGAGCTCCAAGGTCTACAAAGGCGCCGCAGACTTTTAATCTCGTCGTGGTGGGCGATAGTGGGACTGGAAAGAGCTCGTACCTAAGAACTTTGCTTGCCACCTTCGGGAATGGTGCGGAGGATCAGTTTGTGGTTGGTGGGAAGACGACGGTGGAGGTGGTGAGCGAGGAGGGGGAGAGAATCAAGTTGTCGGTTGTGGATACGAAGGGACTGGGGATGAGTGAGGGGAGGGATGAGTTGGAGACGGAGAGGAGGTTGGGGAAGGTTGTTAGGTTGTGTGAGGAGAAGTTTGAGGAGGTCTTAGTCGAGGAGGGACAGGTACGTCCGTCATTTCTTCCTTCTTCAGAAACTTGCTGGAAACCGACGTCGACGTCGTATTTTCAATTTTGAAGTTTGAGGGACGAGATTACTAATGAGGAGGAACGAATGGACAGGTATATCGAACGACCTCCAAGTCACATGACGCCTTCATCCACCTCTGTCTCTACTTCCTCAACCACTCCTCCATCCTCCCTCGCCCCTCCACCTCTCACACCAACGGGGTCTCATCCCTCTCCTCTCCCAGTCTCCCAGCCTCAGCAGAGGCCGACGAAAGAGGATTCGGAGACCAAACCAAGGAGCAGCTGACGATCTCACCCCTTGACCTCCGTCTCATCAAACGGCTCTCTGCTCGCGCGAATGTGTTGCCAGTCATTGGGAGAGCGGATGAGCTGACGGAGGAGAGGTTGAGAGAGTGTAAGGAGGCGGTGAGGAGGGATTTGGGGAGGATAGGTATTGGAGGTGGTGGGTGGGGAGTTTTTGGACGGGAAGGTGTGGATGAAGACGAAGAGGAAGAGCTTGCTGTACCCGTGCAGGGGAGGGGGAGAAGCAAGTCCGTTAAATCTGAAGCCGCGATCACTGAAGAGGGAGAGGAAGAAAACGAAGAGGGTGAAGTGGAGGGAGAGGAGGAAGAGGAAGAGGAACAACCAAAAGTCATAAAAGTCCGTTCACGGTCTCCTCACGTCTCTAAATCCCCAAACCCTCAACCCTCAACCCCGAAAGCGACCCCGCGCAGGAAGTCTCTGCATTTCGGAGGCGCTCCAGCTTGGGGAATTAGCAATGGAGGAGTGGACGAACCCCCTCTTCCTGACGTCGCGGAAGTGCTACCGTTCGCTCTCATCAGTCCTGAGAACCCGTGGGCGAAGGACGGGCCGGGAAAGTTTGAGAGGAAGTTCAAGTGGGGAAGAGTCGAGGTCCTCAATGAGGAACATTGTGATTTCGAACCGTTGAGACGCGCCGTGTTTGGCGGATACTTTAAGGTCCGTCACCTCCTTCCTTCCTCGTAGCATTTAGATTATTGATGCGATTTGTTGTGTTGTGATGCAGCTGTTGAAGGACTCGACGAGGCAGGAGAAGTACGAACCGTTCCGGACTCAGAGGCTGTTGGCCAGGAGGGCGACGAGGAATATTAGCAGCGAACAGAGGGAGGAACTCTTGAAAGACCTCGAGAAGGGTGCGACGCTAGGGTTAGGAGCCGCAGTACCCCTGCCTGAGAGCAGAGCGACGAGCGTGGATCATCACTGAATCCCTAGCCCCCAACTCCTCTTCAGTGATAGTGACGTTGCACTGACAGTCTCTGGATCTTAAATTTGTTTTGACGTGTGGAAAATCTTTTAGTTCTCGTTAGTGCTTCTCCTCTTATTATGATCGATGTATTCTTGGGTTCGAGTTGATTGATGAAAACACCATGTGGTGCTCGCCTCGTTGTTGGATGGATGGCTGATGTTTGCCAGGATGCGGAGTTCAGTGAACCCTCTCTTTCTTTACTCTTTGATTCGGAGGAATGATCCCAGCCTCACCTTTTTGATTCACGTTTGGATCTTGATTGACTGCATATACCCTCACGCTCGCTTTCTATAACTCCTTTCTGACCATCTCACAAAATATCATCAAAATATCGGTTACCGTCTTCTTGCTCATAGTTTTATAACCTTAATGGTACCACTTCAGGCATTCTGGAACCTTTGTGATCAGTTTCTGCTCCTTCTTCCTCTAGCAAACGCTTCGAGAGTACCAAACAGTTGAATGTCATTCCCATTTCTAGCTACCTATCCATACCTGACGCCCTCTCCTCCCCCGAACCAATCATCCGTCTTCTTCGCCTCATCTGTTCGAGCATAATTCCAAATCACGCTCTTCCCGACCGTGTAACTCTCGTACGCTTCCTTCCCATTCTCCTTCCCGATCCCACTCCCCTTTACTCCACCCCAAGGAGACGAAGGATCGTTTCTATGGTGCGTGTTGATCCATACCATCCCGCTCTGGAGCGCATTCGACACTCGAATCGCCCTTCCTCCGTCCGACGTCCAGATCCCGGCTCCAAGCCCATATTGAGAATCGTTTGCCAACCTGTTCAGATTGAGTGTCAGAAGAGCAGGACATGAAGGAGGGAGTGAGAAAGTACCGAATAGCCTCCTCTTCGTTGGAGAAGGTGGTGACGACCAAAACTGGCCCAAATGCTTCTTCTTTCCAAACCTCATAGTCCGAACACTTCTCCCGATCCACTACGAGGACAGTAGGCTCGAACCAGAACCCGTTGACGTGCTCTTCATCCTCCTTCAGACCCGTCGGCCGCTGCCCTCCATATAAGAGCTCGGCGCCAGCTTGAAGCGCTCGCTTGACCATCCCTTCTACTCTGGTCAACCCTGAAGCTGAGATCAGGGGACCCATGAGCGTTTCAGGATCAAGAGGTGACCTCATGTGTTTCGAAATGTGCTGTAAACGTGGTACCAGCGCAGATTTGAACTGGGAGAGAAGAGACTCGTGGATGAGAAGACGTGTTCCTGAGACGCAAGTCTGTCCTGATGCAACGAAGGAGGCGAACAGAAGGCCGTTAATAGATGTTTCTAGATCTGCATCCTCTATCCAACACCAGATGAGTAGACAGAGGGTTGTACATAAAAAGGAACCAACCAAAAATGAGGATCGGTGCTTTACCACCCAGCTCCGCCGTCATAGGTATCACTCTTCCAGTGTTTGCGATGAGCTGGTTGATCTTCACGCCCGTCGGCGTTCCTCCCTGAATAGCGCAGGTCAATACGCAGAAACTAGTTCAACAGCGAGCATTGCAGACCGTGAAATCAACGCGCCGAATGGAAGGATGTCGTATAATCTCTTGGACAACTTCCGGTCCGCCAGGAAGGATGGAGACCACCCCTTCAGGGACTGTCGTAACAAATCAACGATGTCAACTAGAAGAAAGCATGTCAATACTCACCACCGGCGGAAGCAAGCACATCTCCCAACTCCAGGACCGACAGAGGGGCGAGCTTCTCTATATTTCAGCACGAGCAAAGGTTAAAAGGAGTCATGTACCTCCGAAGGTTTTACGACGACAGAGCATCCCGCTGCCAAAGCTGCGGATAACTTCTTGATCGAGATGAGAAGAGGGTGGTTCCAAGGAGTTATCTACACTTTGGAGCTTCAGTCCTCTCAGATCATCAAAAAAAGGCAGAGAAACTACCTGCGCAACTACGCCCAGTGGATATCGCTTCATGTAATTGAGTAGAGAGCCCTGTCCAATACAGTCTCGGAGATCTGATTATCACAAACATGAGAAAGACCGACGCTGGTTGGAAAAACCGGATCTTCATGTGTACGCGCGACGCTCGCAAAATACTCTATTAGCAATGACGTTACATAAAGATCATCGTACTGTGAAGTTGAGACAGAGAACAAACCGAACCACTCCCCAACCCTCCCCAGCTGTGTTTTCATCTCCCTAATAGGCCGCCCAGTTTGCAGTGTTTCTAGTTCCACCAACCGTGGTAAACGCTCTTCAAAGATCCTTGCCGCTCGTTGGAGAACTTGCGAGCGGTGAGAAGGTGACGCGCGGGACCAAATGCCAGAATCAAAAGTGGCTTGTGAGAGGGAGAGCGCTTGGCCGATTTCTACATTAGATGGAGAATATACGGAAGCGAGAGGTTTGGAAGTAGCTGGATTGAGGACCTGAAAACTGGTCACTTTGAGCTGCGATGTTCAACCAGGCATTGGATGGAAAGCAGAGTACCTGGAGGAAGCGGCTGAAGGAGTAACAAATTTATTCGAGATCCAAGAGGCGTAGGATGGCTTTAAGGCGATTGTAGGCTTCATCTCGAGGAAGTAAAGCGAATCCAACTCGTCGATTTACCTCGTCTGCTTTGTAGCACAGGATCTGAACACAAGCGTATCAGCCCTTGACGCATGTTGTTTTTGCAAAGATGAAATGACATCAAGCAAAGGAGTTCCCACCCCATAATATTTCTAGACTAAAAAATTGTGGAAAAATTGTAACGGTCCATGATTGCGGGAAACATGCTCCACCCTGCCTTGATAGGCGAAAGTATTCCTAACTGGATCCGCCGTAGTCCCACATAGGTGGAGCTTGAACCGTGATTGGATTGGTATTTTTCCTGTATCACCGATGCTTTGACGAATCAAGCCCCAGTGGCAAGAAACCGATCGAATTTGTCGGCTTCTACCTGGCACATAGACTCGTGGGAGACTCTGAGCTTTCGCCCGCAGTCACTGCACTCCACATTAGAACATATCCTCAGAGAGGTGGTGACCAGTGGACACGACGTGATGAATCTGTCGACGATGCCGTGGATGCAGAAGCTCCACTTCAGATCTTAGGTCTGAAGACGCCATTAATGTTCTGAGTAGGGGTATAAAATAGCGTATCAACACAAGTGTCCAATCAAGTGCGGTATCGCCAACATGACTGGTAGAAATAGTTTGGTGACTGGAACCTCTGGTGGACTAGGCGTCAGTGGTCTTTGACCTTTTCCATCACACCATTAAAGTATAGTGGGAGAACAGCTCGAACTCGTTCATCAACTCTCAAATAACCCCAGCGATCTCGTCTTCGCTCTCACCCGGAACCCTTCCGCTGCTACTTCCCTGCTAGCACTCGCGAATGAACGGAAGAATGTCATTGTGGTGAAAGGGGATATTACAGAGGAAGCGAGCATGAAATATGCGTTCGAAGAGGTAAAAGAAAGAATCGGAGGGAAGGGCATCGACGTTCTCATTGCCAAGTACGCTTTCTCCTCTTCATGAACCCGAACCAAAAAGAAGTCCAACTACAGCGCTGGAGCCATTGACGTCGGTGGAATCAAAAGAGGGGTGGAGGAGATGAGACGGGAGAAATTCAGCAATGTTCCACTTCAAGACTTCAGTGAACTAGTGAGTGTTCAATCCGGATACGTCTGCGCTGTTACTGAGAGCAGTTACAGTTCAACATCAACGTGATTGGAACCTTGAGAACGGTAAATACCTTCTTGTCACTTGTTAAAGGTGGCAAGGAAAAGAAAATCGTTATCGTTTCATCCACTATCGGATCATGCAGCTACGTCAACGTGGACGCCATCTTTGATCCACTGAACAATGGTGTTTTCGTTCCTTATGCAGGTGAGCTCTCTTAATTCGTTTGAATGATTTAAAACGCGCTGGTTAGTTTCAAAGGCTGGTAAGATTCACTATATTCTCTGAGAAGTTTGCAGCAATACCTAAAGCAACTCTCAGCGCTGAATATGGCAGCAAGAAAGTATGCGGTCGAATTCCACAAGGACGAACTCATCGTGATAAACATTTCACCTGTGGGGTTCTCCCTTTCAAGGCGTGACCGTTATTGATATGCAGAATAGGGATACGTCAAAACTAACGGGTGAATATTTCCTACAAGTCCCTTTGACACTGACGTTCTCAAAACGTTCACTTCCTTAGGTCAGGAACAGATATCGTGAGTTGCAACCTTTACGAACGATGTGGCTTTTCTGACGAGACGAGCGCGCTCAAGGCTCCTCTAGAAGCGCCTGAGGCTATTGAAATGCTCATCAAGCTAGTCGACAAGATCACGCTGAGCGACTCAGGACGATTCATTGACGTCCCAGAAGACAAAGATGCTGCATTTTGAGTGGAGAAAATAAATAGCATACAGTGTACCACATTATTGTGACTGCATGGCACGGTACAATGCGCGCTCATTTCTCAGTGCCATATCAGTTGCATGCAGTCAAGACACTTTTAAGCAGGTCTTATTGCGGTAACAATCTGCCTCGTCCAAGATCCAACCAGAACAGCCCCAATCCAGCGCTTCAAAAAGACACGCACCTTTCTCCTCAGTCCTTATTCAGCTCTTAGCACTCAGTCCCTGTTTTTGTGTTATCCGTTATCCTTTCTCTCACACGCAGCAAGGTGGAGCGGCCCGCTCCGCTTCCCGGTCACTACCAGCCGAGTAGACTCAGACATTCGCAGAGACGTCGACCTTCGCCACATTCTTTTCGGTAAGAGACTACGAGCTTTCCTCATGAACCTTAGCTTCTCGACAGGCGAGTTTATAGTAAATGGAGCCAGTACTAAGTATTTCAATTCACGAGCAAAGGCTACCCAAGATCACATAACCGAGACGAGGCAAACTTCAGAATTGAATGAGGAAGATTGCATATCCCGCTAAATATTCATGTGTTGACCTGGGGTGCCCTAAATGCGGCACTTCTCTTCAGAAACAAGTAAGTTCACTATTTCAAACAAAACGAACCAATTTATTCTCCTTGTTGTCCTCAAAATGGACAGTCCTTGTCTTCCGCGACATCGAAAAATCTGCCTGAATCGCTAAATGCCATGGCATCAATCGCCTTGAGGAGTTTCTCCATTGCAGCAGGAGCCTCAAGGGTCGCCTTTAAAACATTGGTCAGAACTTGCTGCTTCACTTATGGATCGGCTTACAATATCTGTCCCTGACCTGCCGAAAGAAACAAAAGATTGTTTGTAGGGAGTTGTAGATTCAGAAGGGAGCAAAAACTAACAGATTGGTCTTGACCCATCCCTTAGCATGTCCAAAAGTTTAGATGCAGCATGAGTTCAAAGATAGGAGAAACGCACTGGAGAAACAGTCACCACGGTGATTCCGTCCTTATGGAGCTCGACGGCATACTTCCTACCAGCCATGTTAAGAGCTAACTCCAAAGTAAGTGCATCACTGTTTGAAAGGGTAGAACCCCACCAGCTTTCGAGACTTTAGAGCGAGTGTTAGGACAAATTGTGTTGGACGAAGAGAACGCACCAGCATAGGGTCCGACGACGCCGAGGTTCGAAGGATCGAAAGGAGCGTTCAAGCTGGCGAGGGTGCAAGAACCAGAAATGGTCGAGATGATGGTGATTTTCTTCTCGTTTCCCTTTTTGATCAACGGGAGGAAAACGTTCACCGTTCTTATGCTGCCCATCACATTGACATCGAACTACAGCAGCCATCTTTCAGATAAGGACGCAGCGTTGCGTGGATAAAACGCACCAGGTAACTGAAGTCTTCGAGAGGGGAAGACGTGAACGATTCGCCGGCCATTTCATAGACACCTCTCTGAATCCCGCTGGGAGAGGCGGCTCCAGCACTAGCAAATCACCTCAATTCATGCCAAAAACTGGGGAAGATGAAGCTGTACTTAGCAATGAGGAGATCAATACCCCTTTCTCCAAGTATCTTCGCGACAATTTCGAAGGCATCTTTCATGCTGCGATCATTCGTCATGTCCGCTTTCACGAGTACCAGATTGTTGCGCTCAGAAGCAAGGACCTGCAGCTTTGGAGACGATAATGGGTTACGCGTGAGGGCAAATACAAGGCTGTCTGGCTTGGCTGAGAGCTGATTGACGAGCTCGAACTATTGTTACAGCACTCCTGAACACTGTATCGGAAGCAAGAAGATAGTCGATATCACTCATGCCTAACCCACCAGATGTTCCGGTAACCAAACTGATTCTTCGCGTCATGTCGTAAAATCAAGTTCTTCCAAAATGTGCGGTCTGTAGACCTGAGTGTCGACGAGGCATCATTTTATATCCAACCGACTCTACCGCAGCTGTTAGGCCCTGCACATCTACACTACACCGAATTCGAAGAGATAGAAGAAGATGCAGACCCTGAGAGTGGAGCCTGGCCATTCCCTACACTGTCTTGTCTCTATCGGTTTACCATCATATCTCCACTCCCAGAAAGATTTAGTCACTTGATTGATCCGAACAGGTAATATTTACGTTGTTGTAGCCACTATGGCTCCGTCGCCCCGTGATTTGTAGTTCGGTGCCTCCTTTGCCTACGATGGAGTAAAACCTGCTCCAAGATACAATTCAGTCATAAAGTACCGGAACTCGTCCCTTCACTTTGCTCGGAACAGTTGATCCGAACATGTCAGCTCCCTCTCTCGCAGCTCGCAGTTTGGCATATCTGGCACATCCTCATGTGCCGCATCTCCTCTCCTCTTTTCTGACCCATCATCCATTCCCGTGACTCTCCTTCAAGCCCACTTTCTTTGAAACCCCTTCTTAACTGCATGCTTAAAGAAGCGCATACGGGCATCCTCCGACGATGGCTGCCAAACAGAGTGATCCATTTTTTACTTCTTACACGATTGTGACTGTTCGCCAGTCCTGTTCTGTAGATGAATATTTCCTTTTCGCCTGCTTCGTGTCACAGTGCCGCAATGGGGATAATTTACTCTGCTCCTCTCAAAGCTCAACACCTAGGCAAATTATCGTAGCTCATCTTGGAGAAGATGAATACGAGCCTGAGGAAGGCTAACTATGAGGCCGTCGGGCAGAGGGACTTCAAGGAGGTAGGATTTTGTGAGCACCCCACCAAAACAAGTTGATCCAAGACAGTCAATCTTCCATTTGGTCAAGCTCTGCACGAATCGTGACACACCTCAAGAAGAGTACACTCGTCTTTCTGCATTCTGACTGTCTCTACTAGTCAATTCGCATTGCATAGACGGTGTCATTAAGGTGATATTGATATGACCTCTCGCAAACCTATGTTATTTATTATGTAATTTGGTGGGAGCGAGGCAAAGAAGCAAGATTTCTGAAACATGGGCTAACCACACACCTTAAGAGTGCCACTTTCTGTCAACTGTTACCTGGCATTCCTCCCGCTTTTTCCTTGGTAGGAGTTAGTAAGGATGGTGACAGGGTGGTGCTATGCTTATCGCGATAGCCGATGTTTGTCTGCTCAAGACGTCCAAGCTTCCATGATATAGTCTAGCTCGCATGCAACCTGCAAAGCAATCATACGGCCGCTTAACCCCACCGTCGATTCGTGACTCAGCTGGAGCTGGTAGGGAAATAATCATATTTCTAAGTGTAAAGATGAGTTTTACACACTCGTTCTCTACAAGTTCAAGTTTGTGATGTAAGTCCCTGCGAAATTCATTGCTCCCTTCTCCAACAAGCAGCCATAGCACTATACTCAAAATCTGAAGTATGAAGTAGAGAGACAGCTGTAGGCATGGCCATCAGATTACTCTCCTTCTTTTCAGAACGGAGCATCCTCTCCCACGGCAACATCGATAAACCTGCCAGAATCACTGAGTGTGACAGCGTCAATGGTCTTGATGAGCTGCTCCATCGCAGCTGGGGCCTCCAGAGGCGCCTGTCAAAAATTTGTTAGAACGACCTGGATTTTTTTCACTGCCCGTGGATTGACTTACAATATCTGCTCCGGACCTTGGACAGGGTGTTAATGGTCCGTCCTGTGGATGATACAGTGCAAAAATACTCACAAGTTGGTCTTAACCCATCCCTGCGTGTGCCGAAAGGTTCAGATGAAGAATGGGTTCAAAGAGGAGGAGAAACGCACAGGCGAAACATTCACTACAGTGACTCCGTCCTGATGAAGCTCGACAGCGTACTTCCTAGCCGCCATGTTAAGAGCTGGGCACACAAAATGAGTGTCTCATTGTCTGAAATGGCATGTAAGCCTTACCAGCTTTTGAAACTGTAGTCACATTGTCAGTAGCTTCACCATTTGGGAAACGGGTAACTCACCAGCGTATGGGCCGAAAACACCGTTATTTGAACCATCATAAGGAGCGTTTAGACTGACGTAACTGCAAGAGCCGATAGTGCTTGAGATTATGGTGATCTTTTTCTCACTTCCCTTTCTGATTAATGGCAGGAACGCGTTCACTGTTCTTATGCTGCCAATCACATTGACATCGAACTGCTCTTCTGGTCAGAAGATGATCAGGCACTCTAGCGAAAAAAGCGTACCAAGTAGGTGAAGTCTTCGAGAGGAGAATAAGTAAACGATTCAGCTGCCATGTCTTGTGCGCGTCGCTGACTTGGGCTGGGAGACGCAGCGCCCGCGCTGTGGCATCACTTCATTTCGAGTGAAATTGATGGACAATGCGTGCGTACTTGACGACGAGCAGATCAATACCCTTGCTGTCGATTGTCTTCTGAACTTCTTCGAAGGCAGCCTTTATACTATCATCATCCGTCGTGTCCCCTTTCACGACTACAAGATTTTTGCGTTCTGAAGCAAGGGCTTGTAGTCGTGGAGAAGAGGACGGGTTGCGCGACAGAGCAAAAACGAGGCTGTCCTGTTTGGCTGAAAGCTGGTTGACAAGCTCGAACTGTTGTCCGTTCAACACATCTCAACGCTGCGATGACGCAGGGAGATTGATGGTACTCACACCCAACCCGCCAGATGTCCCAGTAACCAAACTGATTCTGCCAGTCATATTGTAAAACAAGTATCTGGGATTAAGTGTCTTGAATTAAGATGTGTGGTAGCCTTTGGTTGTTTTTATATTGCAGCTTTTGAGCCCACCAAGTTCGGTTTCCTAGGCCACGGAATTCGGAACTGCTCCGAAGTTGATTTGTGGAGGGGGAGATGGGAACTGCGGCAGGGGATGTGGAGAGGCCCGAGCTGACAGAAGCACGGAGGAAGAAGATATCATTTTAGAGGACCAAGCGTTCGTCATGAAAACAAGACCTCACTGCGTACCAAATCTCTCAGGTTCGTTTTGGATGGCTGGTTCGACCCAGCTTCCTCGATTCCCAATCTTCCCTGGTTGACATCGGCGACCAGCGGTCATTGAGCACGGCGTTGTTCCTCCACAAAGAGTCTATCCTCTTACAATTTACTGGTCCTGTCAACAGGTAGATCTGCCAGTATAACGAAGTTCAGTTTTCAGTTTCGCATATATACTGTGTAGTCCTGATTGTGATAATCGTGTATCGGTTTCACAGGCAAGCAGTATCAACTATCTTGCGGTAAAGAGCTGTCAAAAGCGAAGAAAGGACAAGCTGATGCTCGACTACCGCCATGAAAAGAGAGTGAGACGTACGAGAAACTGTATCCTCCATTCTCCACCTCCTGGTCTTTTTCAGAACATGGGTTTCAATTCGCATGTCAATTCCTAATATGGGTATGCTCCGCAAATGATCCTTGCTACGGTGAAAAGTGGGACTTTGATGCAATCACACACATCCTAAGAGAACATCTGGGGCTCCAAAACAAATGGTTGTTCAAAGTGTAAGTCGACGGTCAACCCTCAGATAATCAAGGCAGACCTATCGACAATTCTGGTCGATGCATCTGTCCGTCCTCGATATCCTACTACGGCCACCGCTGGACTCCCACTGGCCTGTTTCCAGGAAGTTACCGCAATCGTTGCAAAGGAATGCCTGTTCGACACCAGCGTTCCAAGCTTATATCTGCGCTCCTTGTTTACGCCAGTGAGTCGAAGACAAAATCAGGACATTCTGCTTGCGCCAGCCAAAATCAGAATGGTCCATAGGGGTATAATTGCTCGTCCAGTCAAGTCATTCAGTGAAGCTTCAGTTAAATACTCTACGGGTATGGCTGCGCATCTGCTTGGGCGAGAGGCATGGACAGAAGTTTGCAATGTTTGAGGCGATGTAGCGCTGGCCACGAAACGCTTCTGCTTCTTCGGGTCACTCTGGTGCAGACAGCGGCCTCATAAGACACGTCGCTCAGACTCAGCATCTTTGTCTATCCTGGTCTATCAATTCAAGGGGCATAAGCCCATTTTTCATGCCGTGGAAATTGATGAGACTGGTATAATGCAGGCTGGTCGCAAACGCACTTTCTGCTTGCATATCGTTGAAAACACAATTTGTCTAGACCCACCAGGCGAGACAATGCCTTATGCCCTCACGACCTTACCCTCTTTCGTTTGAGATGAGCTCACCTCTGAGTTAAACACCACATCACATCTTGCTCGCTCAAAAACAACCGAGCTCTCTATGAAGCATCCTTTCCAACCAGCTCAAAACTCCAACCATAACTAGCATATTCCTTTCCGTAGCCCTTTGTTTTGTTGGCCCTTTCCACTCCGCTCCGAAGCATGACGTCACGTTATATAAAACCTTACCACTCAGCCCACCTCACCTTCGTATTCTTCTCAAATATTCTGCAAAATGTCTTTGCTACGAACTTCCCTCCCCCGCGTGTCTCGCGCCTTCTCTCCACTGCACTCTCAGGCGGCCAGCCAAGTGCGAGGAAAACACACGGTCCCAGACCTGGCATATGATTATGGGGTGCGTTTGTGTCTCGTTTCCTTTGGTCGTATTGACGCCAGCCGTGGGACAGGCACTCGAGCCTCATGTCAGTGCTCAGATTATGGAGCTTCACCACACCAAGCATCACCAGACGTAAGTTCTTCATACCTGCCGAAAAATGTGATAACCGATTCTCACGTTGGGGAATAGATACGTGACTGGCTTGAATGCCGCTGAAGAGCAATATGCTGAGGCCTCAGCTAAAGGTGATATCAAAAAGCAGATTGCTTTGCAGTCTGCCCTCAAATTCAACGGCGGAGGTCGGCTCCTTTCCTCCCGGTCTTCAGACGAACATTATAGTGAGAGTGTTGGCTAGGACATATCAATCACACTTTCTTCTGGAAGATCCTCGCTCCCACTTCCAAGGGTGGTGGAGAACTTGCACCTGGTATGCTTCATTCCAGTGTCAGGCATCGAACAACACCACTGACGATAAAGTACTAGGGGATCTGTCAAACGCCATCAAAACCGGCTTCGGCTCTCTCGACGCTCTCAAGTCCAAATTCAACCCCACCGCGGCCGCCATTCAAGGCTCGGGATGGTGCTGGCTCGTTTGTCCCCCTCCTGCTTCCATCCTGCACTAGCTCTGCACGGATGCTGACGCGTTGACGTATAGGGATTGAACCCGGTCACCAAACAGCTCGAAATAACGACGACTGGGAACCAGGACCCTTTGACGAGTCACATCCCGATCGTGGGCATTGATATGTGGGAGCACAGCTATTACCTTCAGGTTCGTCTTTCTCCCCATCCCATCCTTCTCTCCCCTACCGTCTGTACCGCTCTGTGATTTGGTTGTCTGATGGTGCTTGCTAACAGTACAAGAACGTGAAGCCGGATTACCTGAAGGCTATTTGGAATGTGGTCAATTGGAAAGAGGCGGAGCAGAGGTATAAAGAAGCACTTAGCAACTGATGCCCCTGTAAAAAGTGAAGAGGCCAGACAAAATTCAGCCTAGCTCATAAATTACTCATGGAATGAATCGATTCATACCTATATTCATGTGTGAAATCGAACTTTGCATCGACTGCCCATCTCACGAGGGTTCTGTTAGGAGCCAACGATAAAATCATGATGATAGAACAGGAGGAAATGTCGCAGAGTGACATTCACAAGTTCCACGTAAAACAATCAGTCCCCAACTCGTGCCCTCCATGCCTCTAAGGAAGCAACGATGACCTCCTTCCATTCCTCCCCTTCCAAACCTCCCAAAATATCGTCCGCAATCCCCTCCTCGTCCACCACCCACCGACCCTTCCCCATCTCCACCGCGCTCCTTACCAGCGCCATCTTGACCAAAGCATGCCGTTCCCTCCCCATCTGCGCTTTCTCTTCCACGCTCAAACTCGACTGTGCTTCTTGCGCCGCCTGAGCGCGACGGCGTGGGACTTTTCGAGCCTTTTTCTCCTCTGGGGACGCAACATCGACATCCATTTTCCCTTCTTCTTCAGCCTCTTTATCGCCGTCTCCGCTCATCTGTCTCTGAGCGGCTTGGGCTGCACCAATTTCGATTGGTGTCCTCGAGAGATATCTCTCTCTGATATTCTTCCCATTCCTGAGCTCCGTCCATGCCTTCCGAGGTGTGTCCACTATCATCCCGCTCGAATCCTTTGAGAGACTTGCTTTTCGCGGACTGGGTGATGGAGAAGGCTGGGAGAGGTTTGGCGTGAGTGTGGAGGCGGAGGGAGGGAGAGAGAAGGAAGAAAGGTAGGAAGTGGTTAAGTGATAGAGAAAAGGAGGGCAGGGGAGGAGGGAGAGGAAAGAGCGGAAAGAGGACGAGGGAAGGGAACGCAACGAGGTGAGTACGGAAGACGTCAGAGTCGCACCGTCTAGAAGGTTTGCGGTACAGAGATCTACGAGCTGTTTGTCTTCAATCACCAAAGAATCAATTGAAGGAGAGATCACGCACAAGGCTTAGTAGCCGCATGCTCAGCTGCCTTTTTCGAATGGTCGAATATTCTTTTCCGATTTCTAAAGTAGAGCTGGTTTTCAGGAAAGGAAGGAACACGATATCGAGCGCTTTATTCATATTCGTCGTTCGTTTCCTTGATCCTGCTGAAGGCATGAATTGGCGGAGCAGCCAATTGGAGTACGGCGCCTTGATGCCTACAGCCGTTAACATCCACATGTCAGTCCAACCGTCAAGTCGTAGAGTGGAAGTGAGGACAACCTTTCCCATTCTTGAAAGCGCGGCCACTGTCCCACTCCCAACACTCCACAAAGAACTCCAACGCTTTCCAACCATCCTCCCGGCCGTCGTCCGGTGTCGTCCAAACGACCACACCTTCCCTTCTCTCTTTTGCTCTCCCAGCCTTTCCAGCCAAGATGTCCCACACGTTCTCAGCATCTCTTATCCTCCATCCTGCTTTTATCAAAGGACCTATCTTCTCAACTTCATCATCATCATCACTTCCTTTGTCCTTTCCAACACTTCTACCCATCCCCCTTTTTGCAGCTGGACGAAGTGAGGAGCGCAGCTGTCGATCGGAAAATGTAGCGGCTGGAACATGGTCTTCAGCGTCCGAGTCGTTCCCTCTACCTTCCGTTGCGCTAGTTTTAGGACCGGAAGAATCCGCGACGACGAAGTAAGAGATGTCCACCTCTTTAGGAGCAGCAAATGGGTCCTGCGGCTCTTCTCCCTCTTTGGCATCTTCAAGACCTAACATGCATCGAACATTCCACTCCAAGACGTCTCGTCGAGTGTGCTCTTCCCCTTCTTTTGCTGAGTAGCTGGGGACGGCGCGTAGGATGGCTTCTGCACCGTTTACGGCAAGTATTCGTCGTAGGAGGCGGAGTGCAGAACCTGGAGTTGATGCTTGGGTAAGGGAACTTGCGGAGGAAGTGGACGATATCGAGTTGGAGTTCGGAGCGGGGGGATGTAGGAGGAGCGAGAGGAGGATGTGAATTTGCTCTCTTAAGGCATGTTTGAGCTTAGAACGAGAATTTAGGAGAAGGATGCGAACGGAGATAGTATCCAGCCTTCACCAACCATTCCGTCAAGTGTTAACAACCCCTCCGCCACTAATCCCAAGACGAAACAACAGTCAACGAACCCGCACACCGTCTAAGCTATAAGACAGAAGGCGCACCCTCTCCATCCTCCCAGCTAAACCGCAAGAAATCGTTCCAGATTTTGGGGAAAGTCGTCGCAGTCTTCTTATGCTTCTGTCTTTGCGGCTTACGGCCATCCAAAGAAAGGTCGAGAGAGTTGCTTTCATTGAGCATCCTGCGTCTGTCTAAGGTACCGCTCAGCTAGGAGAGTCCTCGTTCAGCCCTTGCTCAGGCTGGGGTTGGTAAAGCTTGGTTTAAGCTTGAGGCGCTCGGACGCGTTTGGCCAAGACGCGTCTTTTGCCGACCGCCTTGTTCTTAAGGAGGGAGCATGCAACTGCTCATCCGCCCTCATTTACATAACTCTGCACGCAACTGTCTTGCAAATCTGCTTTGCTTCCCGCTCCCCTAATGCTTCTGTCGTCTCTTTTTCCATTGACTCGATGTCTGCAACCCTCCACGCAACGAGGAGCGAATGTGGCTTTTTCAAGGCAACGATGAGGGTTATGATGGAGTGCTTGTTTTTTTAAGATACTACTGTATGTTCTTCTCTGAAACGGATGTGTAGGGGATGGCGTGCATATGCATCTATGTCCAAGTACCAGTACCATTGTACCTTGATCTCCTGTTGAGACTGAAACAGACTGCGTAGCTACGTTTGTTGAAAGCAGCCTGAAAGTAGTCCCACTGTAAAAGGTACTGTACTACTCCAGGGTGAAGGACGCTCTCCTTGGGCTTTTGGACCTGCATCAGATTGTTGTCACGAAACAGTATCCAAAAAGGTCGCAGCGTCTGCCTTGAGAGGCACGCGATCAATCAATTAGACTGAAAGGTCTTGTCCCATAAAGTGGCATACTGCGACTGTGGTTCGTTATTTAATTACAGACCATAGGTTACTGTGAAGCGCTGACACACCTCCTATTTCATTGAAGCAATTTAGTGAACTTGAGATTTTGACTTCTAATCGTAAATGTCATGGTGGTGGAGGTGGTGCTTGCTCTCAACCCTTTGCAGATCCCGTCATTCCACAAAGACATATCGCAACAATGGCTCGATGCCTGCAAACTGATCCTCCGAGGACAAGGCGGCAAGTCTCACAGAGCCCCTGCTCTCAGGCCGTCGCACATGCTGATGACCATCCCACTACCAACTGCTTTGATGTCAACTGCGGCTTTGAGTTGACTGCGCGTCCAGATATTCATATTGCTGTAATATCGCAAAAACCAGTCCTGGATATCCAAAGGAGGGATTCACGCCTAGGACTGTCTGCGAATGAATTTGGAAAGGACTACTTATGAGGTAATGAATGAATTTTAACGATGAACGTTGAACATCGCACTTTGAATCCCAGATGCAATTTCGAACTCATTTATATTGCAACGGAATGTAATGTCAGACAGATCCACGGCGCCAACCAGAACCAGTTGTGTGAACATCGAACTGTTTCGCCAGACGTTCACGGGCTGAGATTGATCGGATCATTGGGCTCTGCAGCCTCGATACTGTACCCAATGAGCTCCAGCATCTTAGAAGGTAGGTCCTTCTCACCCGACACTTCTTTGCCTTTCGCAAAGCGGCTGCCCGCTGAATACGTGACCCACGACGAAGTGCAGTGCTGAAACCATGCATAAGCTCTAAGAATAGCCACAATGCATTCTAGCCTCCTCGAACCTCTGTCTTCATTTCAAAGAACGCAGGAAAGACGCGCTCTCGGACCTGCAACTTTGCCACTGGCTGAAATCTGGAAGCCTCAACTGTAAACTATTTTTATACAGCCTGTCGCTTTCTTCCACAGTTGCCATGAGCTCCCCCATGAAATAATTGAAGGAAGTGGTCGTCTCTTGTTTCCTTCTCACCTTTTGTCTGAAGAAACTTTTGGTTCCATGCGGCATCTCGGCGTCTGAAAAATCCGAATAATCCCAAAATAGCGGATGTCCTACAGTCGCACCAGGTCGATTCCTGCTCTTCGTGCCTTTGGAGCTTCTAAACCTGAGAAAAATGGGTGGAATACCTCAGTTTATGCATGGAGTATGCAGGAAGTATGCATGACGAAAGAGTGGATACAAAAAAAATGATATGCTTCCTCCCTCGTCTGTTAGGCGTCGACGGTTCCAAGAAAAGGTTCCGCGGACTTCTTACGTCTGGAAAGCACCGAAGGCAATAAAACCATTGGGTCAGTGTCCGTGAATGATTCCCCCTTAACAACCATCCCAACCTCCTCAGCTCTCCCTTTGACCTGACCAAAGCAAGAGCGACCTTTTCTACACTCTTTTGTAACTCACAACAAAAAATTACAACGAAATTTTTTCAAGATGAGGCAATCAGCTCTTTTCCTCGTTTCTGCGCTCGCCATCGCCGTTAACGCGTCCAACATCAAACACCTTCAGATTTCCCGTGCCATTGCTTCCAATGTCACAAGCGCTGATGGCTCCAACGCTCTCTCGGTCGACACGGACGACTCGGACTACGAGCCTCAGGACCATGACTACTCGGAATTTATCCACGACGTTGATCCAGAGGAGGATGGATGGGAGGATATTGATACTCACGGAATGATGGTCTTCGATCACGATGTTTCGCCCGTTGAACAAAGCTCGCTCATTAAGAGAGCATATTCGGTGGATTCGAGCCCAGTCAGGGATGTCGCAAGAAGGGAGGTCGAGATGCACCTCGACGAGAGGGGAGAGCTTCATTTCCCCAGGAGCTGGAATGATTTGAAGAGCATGGTCAAGACCGTCAAGAGGGGATTCAGTTTCAGTATGTGAATTTCTTTGACGGACATGGAATGGGTGTGAAATGATTCGTTATAGAGGCGAGGATTACCTGGTATACCGGATATGATTTGAAGTACCCCAAGTCAGTCTTTGTTTCCTTGTACTAAGATGTCCATAACTGAACTGCATTTTAGCTGCTGTGACGTTCGTCCCTTCTCATAGGCTCTCTATCCACAGTCCTGACTATTCTCTCAGAAATCCGGCTTCACTCCCACTGACAAATCTCTCATCGCGGCCACGACCCTCAATGGCTGGGCCGGCGCTCCTAAATGTGGTACTTACATGAAGGTTCGCTTTTTTTGGATTCTGAAGAAGCGATATTTATGGAAATCTGCAGCTCCGCTCCACCAATGGCAAGAAGTCAGTCATCGTCCGCAAGATCGATACCTGCGCTGGATGTGCAAAGGGAAGCAAGCACGTCGACCTTACCAAGGCGGCTTTCTCTGCTCTTTATTCCCTTGATGTTGGGTGCGTTTTTTCCTGCCTATTCCTCCTTCCACTCCACCTGCATGCTGTGGATGGGATGCTGACGGGTTTCTGTTGTGTTTATGTGACAGATTGGTCAACAACATTCAAGTGAAGCAGGTTCCCCAACCTTTCAAGAAGTACACCACCGCGATCGTACGTTTTCAAGCCCTCCGTGTAACATCTCTTCTACCGAACTGATTCTCTCCCTGTGAATAGAAAAAGATCTACGGGCCCAAAGTACTTTAAACGCTCCCATCAAATGTCAAAGGATGGGATGGTGATACCTGTGCCGGTATACCTGCCTTTCAATCGGACTTGGAAATCTTTGCTTCATTCTTTTTCTGTCCTTCCTCGGTTCGATTCCCCTGTCCAAAAAATTCACCCTTAAAACACAAGTGACCCTGGCTTCGGTTTGACTTCTGCCCCTCCTCATCTCATTGATGAGATGGGATGATCCACGACCGCTTTTTTGCTTTCTCGGTCGTTGAATTGCTTCATTGGTTTTTTTGGTCGGTCGTTCCCACTGTCGATACTCATTGTCAATTATATGTCAATGTTTAGCTTCAGCTATCGACCTACCTATTTTATTCCGCTAGGTCCTGGCCAAGTTACGAGTTAAGGTGGGAAAATATTGAGACTTCCGGACGCTGTCCCTTGGCTGTTGACATCGACAACGGAGTGGACAGTGGACACAGGACAGGCAGAATCAATAGAGTGCGACCTCCTCCATGTGTTTCACAATCACAACCGTCTCCTCTCCTTGTATGTGAAACCTGTAAGGACCGCTTCGCCTTCATAAGGACCACGCTTTCGATCCTTGTCGCCCATCATCGAACCGACCACTCTCTCCATCCCAACCCAACACCATGCAAATCTCTCTCTTTTTTACTGTCATTTCATCCATTCTCTTCAGTCTTCCACTTGTCCAAGCTGCTGGTAAACGAGGAGCGTGCTGGGCTTGGTGTCAGCTTTCCTTCAACTTCCGTGAAGATGAGCTGAGAGTGAGCACGCACACACAGACAACGGGAGCTTGAATCCTGGCAAACTCCACAAGAACAAAGTCTCCTACATTTATGTTTGTCGTCTCGAGTGGCCTCTATTTTGCTTCGCTGAAGCTAGGTGTAGGACTATGAGACATATCAACCTCCGTCGACGAACGGAGCAGGAGGTAAGCTCTCTCCTTCTCGAAGAGGCAGTTTAAGAACGATCGTAACAAGGTCTGGAATTTATCGGCATGCAGCGATGCTTGGATTGCGATTCTAGCCCGATTGGACAATTGAAGGCTCGCTTGAATGATCAGAAGTGGAAGAGTACGTCGCACCATCCTCCCCTCCTCGACATTCACTGACGATGCTTTCCGAAAGAACTTTTCACTCTGAACGAGCCCGACATTAACGGTATCAGTCCAGCCAGCGCCGCGACGTGGTACAAGAAGAACATTACTCCTTTGGTCCGTCACGTTCTGACAAATCCGTTTTACGACTGATTGAGTGATGCAGAAAGTGGCAAAGGCCTTCCCTGCTGTCACCAATTCTAATGCAGCTGGCCAAGGACTGAACTGGCTGCGTCAATTCATCAGCGCGTGCAATGGAAAGTGTCCTGCGAAGTGGATCAATCTCGTGCGTAGTCACTCTGTCTAGCGCAAACCGTATCCCTCCATCTTAACAATGAGTTGTAGCATTGGTACGGTGCAAATTTGAATGACTTCAAGGCGCACGTCCAGAACGCGCACAAACAGTTCCCGGTACGATTTTGCTCATCATTTCTCAGCAATCTAAAGCATACGCCTTACAAATCCCTTTGTAGAGCTACAAAATCGCTATCACCGAATTTGCCCTGAACAAACCTGCTGGTGGTCAACAGGCTCAGTGGGTGTCATGTCTGTCAGACCATAACCACCTGAAGTCGCTGTGACAGGATTAATTTCTACACGAAGGCATTTGCATGGCTCGATAGTCAGGCTTATGTTGAAATGTAAGTCGTCTAGCGATTTCCAAAGGGGAACAACGGGTGACCAGGACGATCAGGTACTTTCCGTTCATTGCCACCACTCCAAACCTGTTGAAGGCCAACGATGCCAACGCCGCCAATAACGTCGTCGGCACAGGGTCATGCCTGTACAACAACGATGGTACGGTTTTATCCGCTCTTTTCATTTTTGAAGAGGTGAAATTGATCGCGTTACAGGTACCCTCTCCAAGGTTGGACAGCTCTTTACAAAAGCCTGAAGTCCGCAATGTATCATTTCGAACTTGGATATTACATTACGATCTCAGAGTCGTGTAATAAAACTGCCTCTCATGTCCAAAGCAGTCATCAAAACATTTCTCGGGCACAGATTAATACGAACTAGCAAACCTATCAAAACGCCAGCTCGGTTCGAGGCCGTGCAGTTCTTGTCAGGCAATTTGCTCTCCTGTATTTTCAGGCTTTTAATCAATTCCGTCTCTCGTGAAGACTGTGTTCCCAAGTGATGGCACAGCAATGAGCTCAAACTTTAGCGCAGCGCAAGGAGCATTCAAAATTCAAAGCGTGCTGAATGACTTGCTGTTGGTTGGCGGGTTCTGTACACTCTTATCCCAAGAAAGTTTGTAGACCAGCAGCTCAACAACTGTGGATCAACGTCGTGTCAGCCTCCTTCTTGAGAGATGAACGTCTCTGCAATGCAATGGAAGGAAAATATATTTGTCTATAGTCTCTGATTCAAGATAAGTTGACTCAAGTCGACGCACTGATGTTCTGTTTGAGTTGTGTTGCCAGAAATCTTTACTTTTTGGCCATCTCTTTCAATATCTTCCAGTCCGCGCTCCTCTTGCACATGTCGTAAAATATCCCTTCCTCGTTGTCCAGAAGGTTAGCAGGCGTATCGAACTCCGCCACCTCTCCACGGGAGAGAACGAGGATGCGGTCATACATGATGATAGTTTTCAGCTGTCAACCACCACAGTCAGCATGGAGCAGGATCGATGAGAGAAAGACTGTACCCTATGTGCGATGGTCAAGACCATCGATTCAGAGAACTCCGTCTGTATTGTACTTTGGATCTTCCAATCCGTCTCCTGGTCCACACTAGCAGTAGCTTCGTCCATCAAGATGATGTTGGTATTCCGAAGCAACGCGCGTGCAAGAGACATGAGTTGTCGCTGTTCCCCATACAACCAACTGAACCCGAAAAGGCAGGCGCGGAAAAGAGAAGAAACACACTTGTCCGGCAGACATATTCAATCCTCCTTGACTGACGGGATCGCTCAAACTCTTCACATCCAATCTCTTGCTAGTCAACGACACCACCAGGCTACCCACCGAATCTTGTAACGTGGTGGCATCGATCGAGCTCGCAGAGGACGGACTGGAAGTTCTGGTGCTCTCAGAAGAGATGAGTCCAACGCGCCTGAGTGCTTCCCAGCACTCTGCATCCGTATGCTGCTCAAACGGATCCAGATTTGAGCGGATAGTACCGCTGAAGAGTGCTGGGTCTTGGGGAATCAAGGTGATTTTGGTTCGAAGGTCTTGGACACCGATGGTGGTGATGTCAATACCTGCAAGAGAGACATTTATTAGTGAAAGAAACATGGACTGAAAGGTACAAACCGTCGAGAATGATGCGTCCTCCTGAGGGGTCCGTAAAACGAAGTATTGAGAGAGCAAGTGTAGACTTCCCACTACTTACAATTAAGATGTGGCTTCAGTTATCGAAAGAGAGACAATACCTCCCAGTCCTGCCTACTACTCCGACCTTTTCCTGAGGATTGATCGTGAAAGACAATTGCTTCAGAACAGGATCTAGCTCAGGAGCATATTTGATCGTTAGATCTTCAACGATCAAAGCCCTATTCATCTATGAGCCTGGCACGATGCTTGTTGACCAATTTGTTTACCCTTTGTCACTAGGCCAGTAGGCAGGAGGACGATGTCCCTCGATTGTGCCTGGGGGCTCTTGCTTTAAGGTGCAGAGCTCATCGATCCTCTCGACACTATTAAGGTCAAGCTCCAGTTCTGCGTATTCGCTGAAAAAATATCTTAGTATCGACCGCGTGCTATTAAAAACGAGTTTTTGTTACCGAAGCAACCAGTACGTAGCTCGTGAGAGCAGAATAGCTGATGAGATACCGAGCGCTGCCCATCCGGCAGATACCCCTCCAGCGAGTGCAAAGACACTCGTGAAGAAGATAGTGCCTGCTCCTAATATGTCGAATCGCCAAAGGAGATAGCGATTACTCATCCATAAAGCGTAATGGTTTGCTTGAAATTCGTCCGTCTTATCGTAAAGACTTTCCATGAACCGTCTCTCAGCACTAAAAGCCCGAATCGTGATTACTCCCACAAGGGTTTCTCCGAACTGAACAATCAGCGTCAGTGTGTGGGCATAAGAGATGGGACTGTTACCTGGGAATAAATGGGAGAGCGACTGTTCGACTCCAATCTGCGGATTTCTCTGGAACAGCGAAGATAGAACTGTGAAAGGCGAAAATAGAGAAAGCCTATGACCACTGCAACAATCATAAATGGCGGAACGACCTAAGGGGAAAAGTCATGATCCTATAGCAGAAAAAGAGAACTACTAACAAAGAATATGATTCCCAAAGCAGAGAGGTATTCAGAAAGGTTAGTGATGGTCCGCCGCACTGAGCCACTGAGGTTGGAGTCAACCGTATCAAAGTCCTTGCTGAACCTGGAGAGTAGTCGACCAGTTTGTGTCGTATCGAAATACCGCACTGGAGAGTGTACAACCTGCATAAGAGCGAGGGCAAATAGTTTACGTGCTGATCTATAGCGTTATTAGGTATACCTCCTCAAACAAGCTGCAAGGGGCTAACTTGAGAGTAGCCATCATTGCCACCACCTGACGCGTTGGGTGAGAAAACAGGAAGGAAGAATCATTGCAACATACAGTCATTAGAATTCCTGCAGTGGTCGCAAGCAACTTGATACCCAAGTAAATGAGAAGGTAAATGTCAGGGTTCTCGTAAGGAGGCGGCAAGTCGACAACCTCAGAGCCCCAGATTGAACCGCCGGTTTGAGGGGAGGGGAAGGTGAGAGAGGATAACAGCATCTGATGGTTCCAACCCTTGGACATAGTCTGCGTGAAATGATATAGAGAGCGGCTGGTTGCTAGACTCCTGAGAACTTGACTGGCCTTTGTGTATCCTTCTGACCAGAATTTCAGGAAAAGCTGATCTCCCAAAGCTGAAGCACAGTCAATTTGAAGGTTACACATGAAACAACCTGCGT
>MU271743.1:2195-13650 GCA_021432655.1 Atractiella rhizophila
GCAGTGGGCTTGCCCCTGCCGATCTTCTACCACCTGGTAGAGCTCCTTCGCCTCCTCGAAACACCCCAGCGCTTCCTCCATTCGACCCCGATGCTGCTCGATCTCCCCAATGCTGCGAATGCAGTGGGCTTGCCCCTGCCGATCTTCTACCGCCTGGTACAGCTGCTTCGCCTCCTCAAAATGTTTTAAGGGTGTTTGAGGAATTCCCTGCTGTTGAAATGCAAGACCCATTGCCATTTTCAATTCGGCTTTGGAATTCATTTGAAAACTATTGGATTTCGTGGTTGATACAGCCTGCTGCAACAGTTTGATTGAGAGAAGGCGCTGGAGATATTGAAAGTGCCAACTTTCCACAAGGAAATGGACCAACATTGTCGAATCCTGCAGACGTTCAAAACTGACCAGAAGCACATACTCAAGATTTGGATGATCGTTGCGGAAGCACAACAGCCCTATCTGTTTGCCCTCAACTTCGAATCGTTGGATATTTTCCCGAGCTTTGTGCATAAGACGCTCAGTAACGGGCTCAAGGGAAGGTACAATGGTTTTAAAACTAGGATCGGAATGTAAGACTGAGTAGTTGACATGTTCACGAATTGGCGCAAGCATCCGCAATCGTGTTGAGTTCGTCAGGCCGTCTTCGTTTGTTTCAGCGAGTCCGACGGAGAAAATTGAAGTGATGACCTCGTAGGATTTCTCTGAATCAGGAAGGCAGGATTTCTCCGTAAGTGCGACAATGTCCGTGTCCAAAAGCCCATCAGGTGCCCAGGACAGAGCGGCGAGTATAAAGGTGCTTAGGTCGTGATGCATTGTGAGAAGAGGTAAGCTAAGTGAAAAAGATATCGACGTTGCAAGAGTTGGAGTCTCCTCGCTGTCCTTGTCCCATAGCACCTTTGTCTTCTTTGCCTCCCACTCCTCTAACAGAGTTGAAATATGTTTTGTTGACTCTGCGTTGGCACGAAGAACAAAGAGCTTGATCGACAAAGTGTGATGATCCAGCTTAGCGAAGATGGTCTTGAGCACCTGTTCCGTACAAATCTTTCTTCCCGTGTAAAGGTGCTTGAACAGGTCCAGCCAGGCAGCGTCAGATATGCCTCTGATTGTCAGCTCTCGAAATTCCACATCTGTGACGTTCACTCGATAGATTCGACGTCCCCGATGGGCTACGATGAGAATGGACCCCAAGGTATTGTTTGCAGAAAGAAGAGCTTGCAAGAATGGCTGCAGTTGCTCCGTGTCACGCTCTGCGGTGGTTTCAAAATTGTCCAAGATAAGGAGACATTTGTTGTTACTGAAATATCGTGCAACAGCAGCGAGTTCAGTTTCTCCAGGTAGAGGGGCTATTCCGAAGACCTGCCTGCAAAGGTATGTAGAGAGAGATGAAAATGTAGAGAAAACGTCGCATCGTGCCCAGAACCGAAAGTCTTCCTCCTCGTTCTCCGCAATGGTCGTGAATGCATCTTTGACTTCCTTCGCATGCAGGACCTGTCGGGCCACAGTAGACTTCCCATTGCCAGCGCCACCGATGATTGCAAGATGGTTTTTGTCGGTGAGGATGCACTTGATTGCCGTCTCAACTTCGTCATCTCTTCCATAACAATCTCCTGTATGAGGCAACGGAAGCTTTCTGGGCACAGCAATGCGTTGTTTACAGCCTAAACAAGTGCAAGTCAGCATGCCGCCATCAATCACGCAACATGGAGAATACCTCGCACAAGCGACTTGGTCGCAGAGGAAACTTCATGATTCATATCCTCCATGTAAGCCTTTGTGCAGCCCACAACGTCCTCTTTTCGCTCCCATTCCTCCCACTTGAAGTCTCTGAATGTATCCACCGAGAAACGATGATAGCAATGACCCATCTCGCGGTCCTGCATCTTCACCTTCACGTCGTTCGAAACCTTCGAGCAATCCGCGACTATCGCTTTGAGTGCTTTCTCAATATCGTCCCGAGTGCGGCCTAACTCGACAGCCCGTGCAACTCCTGGGCCGAGAGACACAAGACAGGCAATCTCACTGCTGGCTCCCCAAATCCGGTTGGCTTCATCGACGGCTACCAATGTAGGGTTGTTGGCGCTAAGCTGAACGTAGCCGGTGGAATCTTCGTTCATGGGAGGAAAGAAAGGAGGACGGGCAGACGTAGCCCTTGCGGCTTGCCAGACGAAACATGGGGAAGCGGAGCGAGAGGCAGATCCAGCATGATGAATGTCATAGGTGCGCATCTCCGTTGAAACGACAACGCTGGCTTGATAGCTAGAGAGGACGAACGTCCTGCACCTATCCTGCGGAGAAGGGTCCTTCATAGGAAGAGGCTCCGTGGGATCTTCAAGGGGGGGCGTGTGTCGCTGGATGATGGATATCAACGTCTCTTCCAGCCTCGTTGCTGAGAACAAGTACCCGCCACTGGGGTCCGAATCCTCTTCTAGAAAGCCGTCTCGCGCGATCTCTTCGTACGCTGCAATGCACTGACGTACTGTCATCCCCAGCCTGCCGAGCATAAGTGCGATCCACCCGCCAGTCGAAGTCCCACAAATGAGATCGAAGACATCGCAAGGTCGAAGCTCTTCATTCTCGGGGACGTTGAGAAGATGTGCGGCTTGACGCATGATGGGTTCGAGCATGTAAGGAGCTGAGAAAGTGCCAACGCCTCCGTTGTCGATAGAAAGGATCCGTAGTCCGAGCGGATTCGTTTTCTTAATATTCTCGGGAATTTTGAACACTTTGACGGAATTCGCGGACATGAAGGGCAAAGTGTTGGATTGCAGGATGAATCTCCAAAAACAGCGATTGAAATCGTGGTTATAGGTAGAGGAAGGAACTGCCTGAGGATGGTACAATCTAGTCACCTTCCATCAGTCTTGCTTCTACACGTTCGTTGCATATAACATAATTGAATCCAGCTTTGTGTCATTGTCCTCGAGTTAATATTTAAGAGAGCAGATGATCGTACCCTCGCCAAACGTAGTGCTTTGCTGCTCTGTTCGTTGCCTTTGTGCCATCACATATGACACTGTACCTTTCTCTCAGCTGGACGTAGAAACTCTCTCCCTTTGTTGAATGAATTAAATCTTGTAACTCTTTTTGGAACTCTACCAGCGTACGTGCGGTCTGGAAGCAGACGAACTGAAGAAAGCCAAATCGCGAGTGCTCCTTCGCTATCTTTTGAAGAGCAATTTCAAGGCAACGGCAAAGCCACATCTCTGTCATTTCTGCGTTTTTCCTGCGGCGAAACAAGCAAATACTCACCTCTGCACGAGAATTCACGAAATCACGATTTCAGCTCTCTCCAGCTCAGATGCCAGGGCCGCTCAATGTTAAGTTATCCCAATAGCTCTTTCCAATTTTCCCGACTTCTTGAGCTGCCTTAAATTTTCTCGCTAAAGATTCAACACTTTCGTCTTTCGTCGTTCTCACGGTTTCATCATCCTCCACAATTGACCCTAACTCATTGAGACGCGTGACGCGTGAACCCTACTTCTTCAGTCACCGCGACTTAGCGCTCCACTCGTTCGCCTTCTCCTGCCTACAACGGATCGTATGAGGGACTCCAGCTAGCCAACTCGACATCGTCCCGCGGCCGCTGCTCGTTCCTTAATAAGTTCCTGATTCCTCTCTGCTCGATCAGGCGACAGGATCGAGTTACTAGTACTTATGCCTGAAGTTCTTCAGGTCAGACGAGGAGAGGTGCTGGTCGATCTCATGGGTTGATAAAAATATTGGACACAAAGGGAGAGGAGCGTCCTCGAGACGGGTAAAGGTCATGGATAGCGGGTAGATTTGGTTCACGTCCAATTGTTTTGTTACTTCATCACCCTTTGGCATTGAAAGCATATCCGAAGATCAATTAATACCTGGAGGGACAGAGAGTTAATCAGCACAATCTCGTCACAACCTAAGAAGAGTTGATCGCACCCTTCGTCTCCTACCGAGCAGCACTGTCCCCTTCAAAGTAGCAGCTAACTGAACTAGCTTCTTTCCCGCTCTTCAACCCGTCCTGAGCACATAACCTCTAACTGGTATTGCTGTCTCTTGACGAGGAGTCTTTATGGGAAAAGGAGGGAGACTCGGCAGATGCGAGCAGCAGGGTGATTTCGCTAATCTACGCTCAGAAGTTGGAACTTTGATGCGGTAATCAGTGCGTATAAGACTGACGTGATCGCGGACGAAATGAAGGGAGGATGAGGATTCCTGTTGAAACGTTGAGAGCAACGGTTCTACCCCAGCAAGTGAGGGAAAAAGTACATCCTGAGTAGCGAGCTATGTAGGTAGGATGTAGAGTTAGGAGGCTCAATGTAACTCCCGGTATAAAGATGTTAGGATGGCAAAAGAACTAAATGAGTTGCCCGCACGGACTCCGGAATAGCGCCGTTGAAACAACTTGAGCTGTGAGGCTTGTGAAGCCTAACCTAACCCTGTCGTCTTTGGTAATTTGTGACCCGTAGAGGTCAGGAAGTGTCCGGTACGAGACTTGAGCCATGTCTTCCTCCCACAGAGAGAAGGTGCAAGTTGGGTGCTCCACCATGATGAGTCTTTCGCGCGATCTTTCGAGGGATTGAGAGTACCAATTATACTAGTAACAAGACCAGATTCGCGAGGACAAAAACTCCTGTGCCATTCAAGAGGATGTAACGGATATTTTGATTGAGTAGCCATGTAGATTGCCCGCGATGGAAAACGTTCCTTCGCTCAGACTTGGAAGAGCAAGAAACGGGTTCTTCCTTAAAGGGGGATCTTGGGGTGCCTGACGGCGGATGAAGTTGCGGACGAGCCAGTTGGGAAGAAGGTGCTTTCATTTTTTCACCTCAAAGCCAAAGATCTTGTGTATTTAAGCTGTATTTGGTCCATGTCCAGTTCCATGTGTACCACTAGTACGAGTCAGACCTTTTCGTGTATGTTGGGATCAGGTGAGACTGCACTGGACGCCTGTGATCTTTGATGAGGAATGTGAAGTGGTGCTTGCTGGAATAGGTGTAAATGTGCCAGAATCTCGGCGCTGGATGATAATCAAAGTATCCAGTGAACGTCGCACTCCTTCTGATCAAGCAAAATTAGTGCCGTTTCCTATCAGCTCCCCTTCAGTAGTTTCCCAATCTAGTGTATTTCTCACACAGATTAGCTGCCGTAATAACTGATACCCCCAATACCACAACACTGTTCATCTTCCTGCGCGAATCTGAACTCCCTCGGCTACAATTCCACGCAGCCAATGACACTGAGATTCGGTACCGTGCATTTACGAAAATTATGCCAAGGTCTTTTCCCTCGTTCGGATCGTCAGCAAAGTAAGACATCTGTCCGCGAATCAACGTGACCCAAAATTTCCTAACATCTGCTTCTTCCCCAACGTCAGCAGCGACCCATAAGGACGCATAAGGACGGACTGACCACAGTGGTTCAACTGTTTGCGTGAATATGATATTCAGAGTAGGGAAAGGAAGGTTTGAAAGTTCTCTCACGCATAACAGCGTAGCTGAGTGGCCTTCAGAACACCTAGAACGTATTACACCTGTTCATATAGGACTCATTACGGGGAATCATGGAAAATGTCTCTTACTCGAGAAATTCTGTGACGGGCTTGCCGCAAAACACAGGAACATTCAAGCTGTTGCAAACGCCCCACCTCCCCGTTACAAATTGCAAGAGGTGAAGCAGTGTGTCTAAGACTGATTCTAGCCATAGACACAATTTGACTGTCTTTGTCCCACCCCTGAACGGATGCCAACTACAAATCATCCTAGGAACACACCCCTCAAAGGTCAAAGAAACCATTTTACTCGGCCCCAGCGCTCCTTCCGTCGCAATGTCATTGCGCTACTGGTCCGTTTCCTTTGTTCTTTGAGGTTTGGCGAAACCGCAGGAGCACCGCATGCATGATGTAGAAATATAAAAGCTCTCGATCCTGGCTGCTTCAGGACCAAGCATTTTTCCGGTCAGAAAAGGGTACTCAACAGTCCAAAAGAAAAAATGCAATTCTCTGCGATTTTCTACAGCGTCATGGCATTCTCCATGATATCCTGCTCTTCGTCTGCCCCGGCAGTTGGTAGTGCTGGTCCTATCATGGTTTCCGAAGAGGAGGTAAGCACCTGCTTCCGTCGACCCATTCAAAACTGATAGCCAAGCCAAGTTTTGGACTAATTGGGCCACTGGAAACTTGACCATTGACACTGCTTGTAAGTCGAACTTCGACGGCCACAACGTTAGCTGAAATATCTCGACAGGTTGCGGAGCGTGCTCCGTGGTAAGCATTTTTCATAATCTGAGTCGCGAACGCCAAAACGATCTCTACAGAGTTGCGGCAGATGCTGCTCTTGCGTTACCTGCCAATGCACCGGAACTTGTTAAGAAATCCCGGAGAAATGATGTGTAATGCTTTTTTCTAAATTCGAGATTTAGCGGGTCTTGTGTTCTTTCATTGGAATCTTTCAATGTACAACGATAGCTAGGTTTCTTGCACTCCCGCTTTCCTCCTGATCAAACAGATTCCACAATTCCAGCCTAAGCTCCTTGCCCGCATTCTCGTCTAGAGCCAGTCGCTCTTGCAACAGCAAAGCAAGCCCCGTATATCTCTCCAACACAATATAGCTCTCCAACGCCGGTCCGAGAAGACATCTGAGCGTCCAAAAGAACATGAATTTCTTCTCGAATCCTTCCCATTCTCCTTGAGGTTCAAGTCGTGCAACGTCATCCTCGTTGAGATGCATCTTCTTCAACGCTTTTGAACGAAAGATCTCTTATGAAAGAAAACAGGAGTCCGCCAGTCTACCGACCCTATTCTCAGAAGGAGAAGCAGCCCCAGATGCTTCGAGCTCTACTTGAAGACGTGCTCGATAGACAAGTTTGCGCACGGATAGCTTTGCGGATTCCCAGGATGACGCTGAAGACGACCACGGTATGGGAGATTGAGTGGCGAGAACAAGGTGGTTGTGAGTGAAAGTAGGGGAAACATTGCATGGATGAAATGGGAAGTCTTGAGAAAGAAATGAGACTATTCAACAACAGATTGACCGGAGAGAAACCCACTGGAAGAGGAAGTAAGATTGTAGCAACACGCCATCGCGACCAAGACATCTTGACATTCCGCACTCCCAGAGCTAACGAAAGCGCGCAACGTGTCGACAGTAAGATCTCCACAGGCATGCAAAGCACAAACGACCCTCCCCTCTTCCTTCTCCGCAGGTCCTTCCTGCAGAATTCTCCTGATACCGTTCTCATCCAACACTTCCGCTTTCAACGTCAATGTTCCTATCTTCTCCTGCTCCTGCTCCTGCTCCTTCTCATATTTCAAACGGTTTGAAACTAACTTCTCTGCTCCAGTGACTTGAGAGGAGCTGCCCTCCATCGCACAAACATCAAGAAGCAGGGGCTCTCTGGTCAAAGGAGCAGAAAGGTGTGCTCGTCCGGATGCAATATCAATCGCGCTCTCAATTTGTGGTCTATTTGGAAAGCAGCGTTTGGGCAAGTGCGATGAAGCGATTGACCTCATGCGCTTTCTTCGAAGACGTGCCGTGAGGCAATCCGCCAGGAAATGTTTTGGATGTGCTGGAGATGGCATGTGAAGACGAAGTCGCTCTAATTCCTTTGCAATCGATTTCCCAGCTGAGAATGGGTTTGCCACTTGGCTTCCGAGGGAAAAAAGATTCACGACAACGGTCCGTGAATGCTTTCAGTAAAGCAGGAGCGTCTGGCTAGGCGGCATCTCAGCCAGTATTTCTTGAAATGAAGATCAAGATTGCAGATGAATGTGTGTGACAAGTTGTGAAGGGAATCTCCGGGAGCAGAAAGCCAATTCCTACATGCCCAATGACGTTGCAGGGTTAGGACAAAGCCACCGCGTTGAATATCGGTCTAAGCCATTTAATAGCGAGCAGGGGTATGTCCTACACAGTGCTCTGCCATTGGTAAATAGACCCAAAATGTCACCAAAACCATTCCAGTTTACAGGGATGTCCAATGAAGTGCGACTTCTCTCAATTTCTTCTCAAGAGAGGAAACACACCTTCACCACTTCCTTGACTCAGATTTTTCAACGTGGATTCCACAACACTCCTTGCAAGAATTCCGTCGTACCATCCCTCCCATTCGCTTGGGACCATTTCTGCTGCTTTGTTCACATCGAAAGTACCTGGATTGATAGGAGACTGCCTGAAGAAAGAATTGCTGGATGAGGAGCAGAGCCGAGCGACAGTGGAATCGTGAAGGAACTCGAGGTTTTTGCAAGTGAAAAGGCAGCGGTGGGAACATTATCGACATTTCTCCGACGAGGTCAAATTGAAACTTGAACAAAAGATCCTAGCTGCAGTGCTGAGTCATGCCCTCCGCCCTCACGGTTCTTTGCTTCGCTCCATTTCCTCCGTTCCAACTCGGCGAGAGTTTGCGGCATCGACCACTGCATCCGCTCACAACGCAACGTATCCAAAATCCAAACATCCCTTCCTCCAGCAAACGAGCTCTTGCCTGCGCCTCTAACCCGTGCACTCGGATTTTGAACCATCCTCGTTCCCGTCACCGCTCCATCGTCCATCTCCTCCCGTCTTCAACTTGTCGGATCCTCTCCAATCACGCCTGTCGGATCGAACAACACGTAGCCAGTTAGGATGCGAGCAACGAACTCGCTAAAAACGACTGGTTGAACAGAGAACGAATGGGGAGGGAGAGCGAGCGGTGTATGTGCCGCCTTTCAACCACGAGGGAAATGCGAGTCTGGTGCGGGAAATCAAGGACCAATGGGTAAGAGGGCTTCAATGCAGATGGAACAAGTGGTGGATTGCTTGGAGGTAGGCTTAAGGGGCTTGAAGAAGTAGGCTGCGTTCACAGTGCGCTTCCATTCCTTATCCTCCTCTGTATGAGATTGAGATTCACAGCTGATACGTTCAACAAAATGGAACAGTATCAGTCGCTGCTGTCGAAACGAGCGAAGCCGCCTCTTTCCGCCCCTCCTCGCCTGACACGCGCACAACATTGCGCCGACTCCGAAGCTCGCGTCATTGGAAGCAATAACCTCCATTGCCGGCTATTTAGGGGCAAAGACGGTCTCGAAAGAATGTTTCAGGCGTTGGCTTACTCACAAAGGAGGCGTAACGAGTGTGATAGTTGAAGACTTAAGGGTAGTGGACATGATTGAACGCTTTGCTGGTTCGTCTCCTACTCGCCTTGTTTCATCAACAAAAGCCCTGATGCTTATAGGGATCAATGGATGACCATCAAATCCTTGTTGAGCCGCCGTCGCAGCTCTTGCACCTTTCTACGCCGATGGAGCGCCGGAACTCTTGAGGAGGATATTCATGGATCTGCCGAAGGATAGAGCACAGGGATTTGTCGTTGTTTATGGAGGCAGCCAGGTGTCAATGGCCAAGTTGATGGAGTGGGAGTGACGGTGTGGCGTGGTCGATATTAAGGTCTTTCGTGGTTGGACGTGTCGGGCTGTCGTTTCATTCCGAAAGCTGATCCCATCAAAATCTGGTTCAACGCTATGGGATAACCCATCTGGACTTTATATTGAGGCATTGTGTGGAAATATTACGTCCTCCATTTTATGATAAATGATAACACGCCTATGCACAATGTTATAATCCTGTGAGGGAAGTCAGCATGCACAAGGCAATAAGAGAACGGAACGTACCAAAACCATTTCGACCAATGCGTCGTGGTCAATCTTTTGGACCGCCAAGCATGAGGAGCACATTGTTACACTGGTCCACGTCGGAAGTGGCAAAACAATCTGTGAAGAGCTGACGCGCCTGAATGATTTCCTCCCTGGCCAGGTCGTATTGGCACGATAGTAAGAGGAGTCGGGCCAGCCTCCATCTACTCCGAGCTTCGTAGTAGCCGCTGGCTGCTTTGCTCAAATTGACTGCTTCCGCGAGAAACTCGATTGCTTTGAACACGCTCTGGGAGTCCCCACTGTAAAGCTCGCTGATATTGAAAAGACAGTTAAGTTGACCTCCTAGGTTTTGATCCAGCAGATACAGCTGCTTCGCCTCCTCGAAATGTCTCAGCGCTTCCTCCATCCGACCCCGATGCTGCTCAACCTCCCCGATGCTGCGAATGCAGTGGGCTTGCCCCAGCCGATCTTCTACCACCTGGCACAGCTCCTTCGCCTCCTCGAAACGCCCCAGCGCTTCCTCCGTCTGACCCCGATGCAGCTTGATCTTCCCGATGCTGTAAATGCAGTGCGCTAGCCCCCGCCGATTTTCTACCGCCTGGTACAGCTCCTTCGCCTCCTCGAAACGCCCCAGCGCTTCCTCCTTCCGACCCCGATGCTGCTCAACCTCCCCGATGCTGCGAATGCAGTGGGCTTGCCCGAGCCGATCTTCTACCGCCTGGTACAGCTCCTTCGCCTCCTCGAAACGCCGCAGCGCTTCATCCATCTGACCCCGACGCTGCTCGATCTCCCCAATGCTGTGAATGCAGTGGGCTTGCCCCTGCCGATCTTCTACCACCTGGTACAGCTCCTTCGCCTCCTCAAAACGCCGCAGCGCTTCCTCCATCTGACCCCGATGCTCCTTGATCTTCCCAATGCTGCGAATGCAGTGGGCTTGCCCCAGCCGATCTTCTACCACCTGGCACAGCTCCTTCGCCTCCTCGAAACGCCCCAGCGCTTCATCCATCTGACCCCGACGCTGCTCGATCTCCCCGATGCTGCGAATGCAGTGGGCTTGCCCCAGCCGACCTTCTACCACCTGGTATAGCTCCTTTGCCTCCACAAAATGTTTTAAGGCTGTTTGAGGAATTCCCTGCTGTTGAAATGCAAGACCCACTGCCATTTTCAATTCGGCTTTGAAATTCATTTGAAAACTATTGGATTTCGTGGTTGATACAACCTGCTGCAACAGTTTGATTGAGAGAAGGTGCTGGAGATACTGAAAGCGCCACATTTCCACAAGGAAATGGACCAACATTGTCGAATCCTGCAGATGTTCAAAACCGACCAGAAGCACATATTCAAGGTTTGCATGGTCATTGCGGAAACACAACAACCCTATCCGTTCACCATCCACTTCGAATCGTCGCCTATTTTCCCGAGCTTTATCCATGAGACATTCAGTTAGGGGTTTAAGGGATGGTACAGTGGTTTTAAAAGGCGGGTCACATTGACACACTACGTGGTTGATGTATTCGCGAATCGGTGAAAGCATGCGTAGTCGTATCACGTTTGACAAGGCATCCTCCATGTTTTCGGCGAGCCCAGTCGACAAAATCGAGGTCATGACCACGTAAGACTGCTCTAAATCAGGCAGACAGGACTTTTCCGTAATTGCCACAATATCATTGTTCAAAAGTCCGTCGGGTGTCCAAGATAGAACGGCAAGAATAAAAGTGCTTAGGTCTTGATGCATTTGAAGGAGAGGTGAACTGAGTGAAAAGCTATCGACCTTGCAAGCGTTGGAGTCTCCTCGCTGTCCTTGTTCCACAGTGTCATTGTCTTCTTTGCCTCCCACTCCTCTAACAGAGTGGA
>MU271743.1:14456-27659 GCA_021432655.1 Atractiella rhizophila
TCCCACCTGAAGTCTCCGAATGTATCCACCGAGAAACGATGATAGCAATGACCCATCTCACGGTCCTGCATCTTCACCTTCACGTCATTTCGAAACATTCGAGCAATCCGCGACTATGGCTCTCAGCGCTTCCTGTATATCGTCCCCAGTGCGACCCACCGTGACAGCCCGTGCAACTCCCGGACCGAGAGACACAAGACAGGCAATCTCACTGCTGGGTCCCCAAATTCGATTGGCTTCCTCGACGGCTACCAATGTAGGGTTGTTGGCGCTAAGCTGAATGTAGCCGGTGGAATCTTCGTTCATGGGAGGAAAGAAAGGAGGACGGGCAGACGTAGCCCTTGCGGCTTGCCAGACGAAACATGGGGAAGCGGAGCGAGAGGCAGATCCAGCATGATGAATGTCATAGGTGCGCATTTCCGTTGAAACGACAACGCTGGCTTGATAACTAGAGAGGACGAACGTCCCCGCACCTATCCTGCGGAGAAGGGTCCTTCATAGGAAGAGGCTCCGTGGGATCTTCAAGGGGGGGCGTGTGTCGCTGGATGATGGAGATCAAAGTCTCTTCGAGCTTCGTCGCCGAGAACAAGTACTCCCTACTGGGATCCGAATCCTCTTCAACAAAGCCATCCCGCACGATCTCTTCGTACGCTGCAATGCACTGACGAACTGTCATCCCCAGCCTGCCGAGCATAAGTGCGATCCACCCGCCAGTCGAAGTCCCACAAATGAGATCGAAGACATCGCAAGGTCGAAGCTCTTCGTCTTCTGGGACTTTGAGAAGATATGCGGCCTGACGCATGATGGGTTCGAGCATGTAAGGAGCTGAGAAAGTACCGACGCCTCCGTTGTCGATAGAAAGGATCCGTAGTCCGAGCGGATTCGTTTTCTTAATATTCTCAGGAATTTTGAACACTTTGACGGAATTTGCGGACATGAAGGGCAAAGTGTAGGATTGCAGTATGAATCTCCAAAAACAGCGATTGGAATCGTGGTTATAGGTAGAAGAAGGAACTGCCTGAGGCCGGTACAATCTAGTCACTTCCATTAGCCTTGCTTCTATACATTCCTTGCATACAACATAAATGAATCCAGCTTTGTGCCATTGTCCTCGAGTTAATATTTAAGAGAGCAGATGATCGCAACCTCGCCAAACGTAGTGCTTTGCTGCTCTGTTCGTTGCCTCTGTGCCATCACATATGACACTGTACCTTTCTCTGCGCCGCACGTGGAAGCTCTTTCCCTTGTTGAATGAATTAAGTCTTGTAAGTCTTTTTGGAACTCTGCCAGCGTACGTGCGCTTTGGAAGCGACGAGATGAAGAAAGCCAAATCGTGAATGCTTCTTCTGTATCCTTTAAAGAGCAGATTAAGGACAACGGTGAAGCCATATCGATATCATTTCTGCGTTTTTCCTGCTGCGAAGCGAGCAAATACTCACCTCTGAAAGAGAATTTACGAAATCACGCTTCAGCTCTCTCCAGCTCAGATGCAATGGTCGCTGAATGTTGCAATGTCCCAAATAACTCTTTTCCAATTTTTCCAGACTCCTTGCGCTAGCCTTGGACTTTCTCGCTAAAGATTCAACACTTTCATCGCCGTTTCTGCGCTCAACAACTGACCCTAACTCACTGAGACGCGTGACGCGTGAACCCTACTTCTTGGTTCGCCTCGCCTTCTTCCACGACGACGAATCCTCTGAGGAACTCCAGTTTGCCAACCCTGCATCTTCCCGCCGCCACTGCTCTTTCGCTATTAAGTTCCTGATTCCTCCCTGCTCGAAATCGAATCGCTCGCACGCCTGATCTCCCGTGTTCAAGTTCCCTCCATCAGGCGATAGGATCGAGAGTTACTCGTACTTATGCTTTGAGGCACTTCGGGTTGGATGAGGTGAGGCGCTGGTCGATCTCTTGGGTTGATAGAAATATTGGAGACAAAAGGAGAAGAGTGTCCTCGAGACGGTAGGCGTCAAGGATAGCGTCTACATTAGGTTTGGATCACGGTCATTTTTAGTTGCATCATCACCCCTTGGCAATTGAAAACATATAGAAAGATCAATTAAGACCAGGAGGGGACACAGCGTCAATCAGCACAACTTGTTACATCCTAAGAAGAGTTGAGCGTGTACCTCCAATTGAGCTACACTTTCCCATTTCAAGCAGCCGACAACTGAAACAACTTCTCTGCCGCTCGGTTCCCTTCAACCCCTCTATCAATCCCCCTCTCCACCCATCTTCGAGCACATAACATCTAACTGGTATCCCTCCCTCCTGACGCCGATTCTTTAAGGGAAAGGAGCGGGGACTCGCAGAGGTGAGTGGCAAGCTGATTTGGGGCTAAGCCACGCTCAATGTTGGAAACTTGAGAGGGGGCTGATTCACGGGGAATAGGACTGACCACGTGGCGAATGCTCGCTCGAGGAGGACGTCGATTCCTGCTAAAGTGGCGAGAGCTACGAATCTAGCGCAGCAACTGAGCGAAAGCGTACATCCCGAGAAGCCAGCTACGTGGGTAGGATATTACGCTAGGAAGCTCAACGTAATTCCTGGTATACGGAGGTTAGGATGGCAGAAGTACTAGAGGATTTGCCCATACGGGCCCCGGGAATAGTGTATTTGAGACATTTGAACTCTGCTACCCGATACTACGCCATCTTTGGCCCGTGCTAGGCAGAGCTCAGGAAAGGTTCAATGGGTAGACTTGAGAAATGCCTTTCTTACCAGAGAGAGGAGATATGAGACGACCACTGATGGTCTTTCGAGGCGCTCAGGACTAGCGAAAGCGATGAGACCCGTGAGTTTCAAGAGGTCTAGCTCTAGCTCTATCTCTGTCCCGTGGCTCTGCCAAGCAGAATTGCAACTTAAGTTTTGGATGCGTGGTTGTGCTAGCTGTACGCATCGCCCACTGTTGCCAACGTTTCCTTCGATCAAAAACTCGAGAGAGCAGGAACGCGGCAGTGTTCTCTTTTGCTTTAGGCCCGGTGATCTTGGGTGGGCAGACTGCAGATAAACATGTGGAAGAGCCTAACTGGAGGAATGTGGCTGTTTCGAAGTCGTTTCGTCACCAAAAGTGGTGACGAAGCTTCCTGAATGTAAGCTCCATGTGATCCATGTTTCCTCCGCAAAGCTCGCTACGCCTCGCCGTTCTTCGTGTAGTACGTGCCAGACCAATTCGAGGGCGTCGTGAAACCTGTCGCACTATGGTAGGGCCGAGAAAGACTGAACGGGATGTCTCTGTGCGATGAGGAAGATGACACGGTGTTTGCGGGTGTAGGTGCAAAGGTGCTAGAATATCTACACTGCAAAATAATCAAAGCCGTCAGCGAACGTCACAACAATCGCTCGTTCAATCTAGGTACCATTCACGCGTCTGCTAGAACTGATATCACAGGAATGTTGGCCTTCCTATGCGAATCTGCACTCTCTCGAGTAATACAGGCCGCCTGCAATCGCAATTAAAATGATGGGAACGTCTGCTCCATCCAATAGTCGAGTGGCTGGAGATCTCTGTTGATCCCCATGCTAAATTGTCAAAGATGAACAGGAAGATTGGCAGCGATTCCATCTAAATCGAGCATTAGTGGACTGACTGGTGCATCGTTCAATAGACGCACTTCTCAACAGTATTTTCATCTGCTTCTCCATCCACATTGTGGACAGTCTGCACCAAGTGTCCATTCCGAAAGGGAAACATGGGCATATTCTGGACATACATCGACCAGACAATGCACCGTCCGATATTTGTGCCAAATGGCGTGCGCACTGGTCAACAGCACTCCAAACTAAGCAGAGATACATCTATCTTCCTCCTTTTCAGAAGAGGAAAACATGATTTCTTCAACGCAACGGAGGCATTTAAGGAACTGTAAAAGTGAGTCTTGCGCTCCATCGCAAAATCTCGCTTCCATAAATCTTTCTACTCAGACGATTTCACTGTTCCTTGACAGTCACAAACAGCAGTCTACATTATCAAACGACATATAAGACGTTCGGATATTACTTTCAGCCACGTCTGTTATCAACACTACTAGAACAACACGATGCACTTCTCAGTAGTTTTCTAGAGTGCGACGTCTTTCTCTATGTGGACCGACAACAGTGGTTCAACTTTTTGCGTGAATATGATATTCAGCTACTGAGTGACATTCCTGAACTCCTCGAACGTCCCTGTCTCGAGAGAACTGATCAAACGTACTCATATGGGGAATCCTGGAAAATGTCTGTTACTCGAAAAATCTGTGACAGACTTGCCGCAAAACATAGGAACACTTGAGCTGTAGCAAACGCCCCACCTCCGCGTCACAAATTACAAGACGGTGAAGCAATGTTTCTAGGACCGATTCTAGCCATAGACGCAATTTGTCTATCTTTGGCCCACCGCTGAACGGATGCCAACTACCAATCATACGAGGAACACATCACTCAAGGTCAAAGGAACCATTGTTCTCGGTCCAGCACTCCTCCCGTCTCAATGTCATTCAGCTACTGGACCGTTTCCTTTACTCTTTGAGGTTTGGGGAAACCGCGAGAGCACCGCAAGCATGATGTAGAAAATATAAAGCCCTCGATCCTGGCTGCTTCAGGACCAAGCTTTTTCTGGTTAGAAAAGGGTACTCAACAGTCTAAAGAAAAAATGCAATTCTCTACGATTTTCTACAGCGTCATGGCATTCTCCATGATATCCTGCGCTTCGTCTGCCACGGCAGTTGGTAGCGCTGGCCCTATCATTGTTTCCGAAGTAGAGGTAAGCTCCTGCTTCCATCGACCCATTCAAAACTGATAGCCAAGCCAAGTTTTGGACTAATTGGGCCACTGGAAACTTGACCATTGACACTGCTTGTAAGTCCAACTTCGACTGCCTCAACCTTGACTGAAATATCTCCACAGGTTGCGGAGCGTGTTCCGTGGTAAGCATTTTTCATAATCTGAGTCGCGGACGCCAAAACGATCTCTACAGAGTTGCGGTAGATGCTGCTCTTGCGTAACTGCCAATGCACCGGAACTTGTTAAGAAATCTCGGAGAAATGATATGGAATGCTTCTTTCAAATTGGAGATTTAGCGTGCCTTGTGTTCTTTCATCGTTCAATGTACAACGATAGCTAGGTTTCTTGCACTACCGCTTTCCTCCTGATCAAACAGATTCCACAATTCCAGCCTAAGCTCCTTACCCGCATTCTTGTCTACACCCAGTCGCTCTTGCAACAGCAAAGCAAGCCCAGTGAATCTCTCCAACACAATATGGCTCTCCAGCTGGTCCGAGAAGACATCTGAGTGTCCAAAAGAACATGAACGTCTTCTCGAATCCTTCCCATTCTCCTAGAGGTTCAAGTGGTGCAACGTCATTCTGGTTGAGATGCATCTTCTTCAACGCTTTCGAGCGAAAGGTCTCGTATGAAAGAAAACCGGAGTCTGCTAGTCTACCGACCTTGTTCTCAGAAGGAGAAGGACCCTCAGATGCGTCGAGCTCTACTTGAAGACGTGCTCGATAGACAAGTTTGCGCATAGATAGTTTGGCGGATTCCCAGGTTGACGCTGAAGTCGACCACAGGATGGGACATTGAGTGGCGAGAACAAGGTGGTTGTGAGTGAAAGTAGGAGAAATGTTGGATAGATGAAATGGGAAGTCTTGAACAACACATATGAGACTATTCTACAACAGATCTGACCCGAAAGACACCCACTGGAAGAGGAAGTAAGATTGTAGCAACACCCAATCGCGATCAAGACATCTTGACGTTCCGCACTCCCCCAGCTAACGAAAGCGCGCAATGTGTCGACAGTAAGATCTCCACAGGCGTGCAAAGCACAAACTAGCTTTCCCTCATCCTTGTCCGCACGTCCTTCTTGCAGAATTTTTCTCATGCCATTCTCATCCAACACTTCCGTTTTCAACGTCAACATCCCTCTCTTATGTTCCTCTTCCTCCTTTTTCTTATACTTCAAACGGTTTGAAACTAACTTCACTGCTCCAGTGACTTGAGAGGAGCTGCCCTCGTTCCCACAAACATCACGAAGCAGTGGCTCTCTGGTCAACGCAGCGGAAAGGTGTGCTCGTCCGGCTCCAATATCAATTGCGCTCTTAATCTGTGGTTCATTGGACAGGAGCGTTTGGGCAAGTGCGATGAAGCGATCGACCTCATGCGCTTTCTTCGGAGACATGCCATGAGACAATCCGGTAGGAAACGTTTGCAGATGCTAGAGATGGCGTGTGAAGATGAAGCCGCTCTAATTCCTTTGCAATCGATTTCCCAGCTGAGAAGGGGTTTGCCGCTTGGCTTCCGAGGAAGAGAGAATTCACGACGACGGTTTCAGTGAAACGGGAGCGTCTGGCTAGGCGGCATTTCAGCCAATATCTCTTGAAATGAAGATTAAGATTGCAAATAAATGTATGTGACAAGTTGAGAAGGGAATCTCCGGGAGCAGGGAAAGCCAATTCCTACATGCCCATTGACGTTGTAGGGTTGGGACAAAGCCACCGCGTTGAATATTGGTCTAAGCCATTTAATAGCGAGTAGGAGAATGTCCAAGACGGTGCTCTGCCATTGGTAAATAGACCCAAAATATCATCAAAGCGATTCGAGATGACAGGGATGTCCAATGAAGTACGACTTCTCTCAATTTCTTCTCAAGAGAGGAAACACACCTTCACCACCCCCTTGACTCAGATTTTTGAACGTGGATTCCACAACACTCCTTGCGAGAATTCCGTCGTACCATCCCTCCCATTCGCTTGGGACCATTTCTGCTGCTTTGTTCACATCGAAAGTACCTGGATTGATAGGGGACTGTCTGGAAAAAGAATTGCTGGATGAGGAGCAGAGCCGAGTGATGGTGGAATCGTGAAGGAAACTCGAGGTTTCTGCAAGTGAAAAGGCAGCGGTGGGAACATTATCGACATTCTCCGACGAGGTCAAATTGAAACTTGAACAAAAGATCCTAGCTGCTGTGCTGAGTCATGCCCTCCCCACTGAACACGGTTCTTTGCTTCGCTCCATTTCCTCCGTTGCAACTCGGCGAGAGGTTGCGGCATCGACCACTGCATCCGCTCACAACGCAACGTATCCAAACCTCCAAACACTCCTTCCTCCGACAAACGCTCTTGCCTGCGCCTCCAACCCGTGCACTCGGACTATCAGCCACCATCGGTCCCGTCACCACTCCATCGTCCATCTCCTCCCATCTTCAACTTGTCGCATCCTCTCCAATCACGACTGTCAACTTGAGCAACATGTAGTCAGTTACGATGCGAACAACGAACTCGCTAAAAACGACTGGTTGAAGAGAGGACGGATGGGGAGGGAGAGCGAGCGGTGTATGTGTCGCCTTTCGACCACAAGGTTATCACACAGGGAAATACCAGTCTGGTTTGGGAAATCAAAGACCAAATGGGAAGAGGGCTTCAAGCGGCATAGAATACATGTCTGTATCGGGGGTGGTGGATTGCGTGGAGGTGTGCTGATGGGACATGAAGAAGTACGCTGGGGTCACGGTGCGTTTCCATTTCTTATTCTCCTCAGTGCAAAGATCTACGGCTGATGGGTTCAACAAAATGGAACAGTACCAGTCGCTGTTGTCGAAACGATCGGAGCGGCTTTCCTCCACGCCACAGTTCGCCGACTACGAAGCTCGTGTTATTGGAAGCAATAGATATGCAAGGATCTGCCGAAGGATAGAGCACCGGCGTTTGTCGTTGTTGTTTGTGGGACGCAGATAGGTATTGATGGCGAAGTTGATGGAGTGGAAGAAATTGTTTGAAGGTGTTTCTTTGGGAGAGATTAAGGTCTTTCGTGGCTGGACTGGTGAAGACGTCCTTTCACATCAACAAACTTGATTCCACCCAATCTGATTTCACGGCACCGTTGCGTCCCATTGGGACTTCCGGATATCAAGACATCGTGTCGATATAAATCAATACGTCCTCCATTTCTCTATGTCAAATGACAACACTATGCAAAATGTTACAATCCTGCCAAGGATATCAGTGTGCACAAGACATTGAGTGAAGGGAAAGTACCATAACCATTTCCACCAAAGTCTCGTTTCCGCTTGCCCAATCATCTGAAGCAGATTGTCACAATCATCTACATCGGAAGTGGCAAAACAATCCGCATAAAGCTGACGGGCACGACCGACTTCCTCTCGCGCGACGGGGTATTGGGATGATTGCAAGAGGAGTTTAGCTAGGTTGTCTCTGCTCCGAGCCTCACAATAGCCGCCAGCTGCTTTGCTCAAATTGACTGCTTCCTCTAGCACCCTGATTGCTTTGAAGGTACCCCGGGACTTGGCGTCTCCAGTGTAAACCTCACTTATATTGAAAAGACAATTAAGTTGCGCTCCTAGGTCTCGCTCCAGCAGGTACAGCGCCTTTGCCTCCTCGAAACGGGACAGAGCTTTATCCGTCTGACCCCGATGCAGCTCGACCTTCCCGATGCTGCGAGTGCAGTTGGCTTGCCCATGCCGATCTTCTACCACCTCGTACAGCTCCTTCGCCTCCTCAAAATGTCTCAGCGCTTCCTCCATCTGACCACGATGCTGCTCGATCTGCCCCAACATGGAGAATGCAGTGGGCTTGCCCCAGCCGATGTTCTACCACCTCGTACACCTCCTTCGCCTCCTCGAAATGTCTCAGCGCTTCCTCCAACCAGCCCCAATGCTGCTCGATCTGCCCCACACTGTGAATGCAGTGGGCTTGCCCTAGCCGATTTTCTACCACCTAGTACAGCTCTTTCGCCTCTTCAAAATGTCTCAGCGCTGCATCCATCTGACCTCGACGCTTCTCAATAATCCCGATGCTGCGAATGCAGTGGGCCTGCCCCTGCCGATCTTCCACCGCCTGGTAGAGCTCCTTCGCCTCCTTGAAAAGTCTGAGCGCTTCCTCCATCCGACGCCGACGATGCTTGATCTTCCCGATGCTGCGAATGCAGTGGGCTTGCCCCAGCCGATCTTCTACCACCTGGTACAGCTCCTTCGCCTTTTCAAAATGTCTCAGCACTGCATCCATCTGACCTCGACGCTGATCAATAATCCCGATGCTGCGAATGCAGTGGGCATGCCCTAGCCGATTTTCTACCACCTGGTACAGCTCTTTCGCCTCTTCAAAATGTCTCAGCGCTTCATCCATCTGACCTCGACGCTGCTCAATAATCCCGATGCTGCGAATGCAGTGGGCCTGCCCCTGCCGATCTTCCACCGCCTGGTAGAGCTCCTTCGCCTCCTTGAAAAGTCTGAGCGCTTCCTCCATCCGACGCCGACGACGCTTGATCTTCCCGATGCTGCGAATGCAGTGGGCTTGCCCCAGCCGATCTTCTACCACCTGGTACAGCTCCTTCGCCTTTTCAAAATGTCTCAGCGCTGCATCCATCTGACCTCGACGCTGATCAATAATCCCGATGCTGCGAATGCAGTGGGCCTGCCCCTGCCGATCTTCCACCAACTGGTACAACTCCTTCGCCTCCTTGAAACATTTCAGTGCTTCATCCCTCTGACCACGACACCGGTCGATCTCCCCGATGCTACAAATGCAGTGGCTTGCCCCTGCCGATCTTCTACCACCTGATACAGCTCCTTCGCCTCCTCGAAACAGCTCATCGCTTCATCCATCCGACCACGATGCCACTCGATCTCCCCGATGCTGAGAATACAGTGAGCTTGCCCCTGCCGATCTTCTATAACCTGGTACACCTCCTTAGCCTCCTCGAAACGTCTCAGTGCTTCATCCATCTGACCCCGATGCTGCTTGATTTCCCCGATGCTGTGAATGCAGTAGGCTTGCCCCTGCCGATCTTCTACTACCTGATACAGCTCCTTCGCCTCCTCGAAACAGCTCATTGCTTCATCCATCTGCCCATGTTCTTGAATGATTTTCCCCACATTGCAAATGCAGTCAGCTTGCCCCTGCCAATCTTCCACTGACAGATACAGCTCCTTCGCCTCTTCAAAGTGTATCAATGCTGCTTGAGGGGTTCCCTGCATGTAAAATGCAAGACCCATTGCCTTTGTCAAATCGGCTGTGCAGTTCATGCAAAAACTATCACCTTTTGTGGTTGACACGGCATGCTGCAATAGTTTGATTGAGAGAAGGCGCTGGAGATACTGAAAGTGCCAGATTTCTGCAAGGAAACAGGCCAACGATGTCGAATCTTGCAGATCTTCAAAACCAGCCAGAAGCACATATTCAAGGTTTCGATGGTCGTTGCGGAAATACAACAACCCTATCCGTTCACCGTCTACTTCGAATCGTTGCCTATTTTCCCAAGCTTTATCCATGAGACGTTCCGTTAGGGGTTTAAGGGATGGTACAGTGGCTTTAAAAGGCAGATTACATTGACGGACTAAGTGGTTGATGTATTCGCGAATCGGTGAAAGCATGCGTAGTCGTATCACGTTTGACAAGGCATCCTCCATGTTTTCGGCGAGTCCGGTGGACAAAATCGAGGTAAGGACCACGTAAGACTGCTCCAAATCAGGCAGACGGGACTTCTCCGCAATTGCCACAATGTCATTGTCCAAAAGTCCGTCAGGTGTCCAGGATAGAATGGCAAGTATAAACATGCTTAGATCCTGGTGTATTTCAAGGAGAGGCGAACTGAGTGAAAATGCAATCGACCTTGCAAGAGTTGGAGTCTCCTCGCTGTCCTTGTTCCACAGTGTCATGGTCTTCTTTACCTCCCACTCCTCTAACAGAGTGGAAATACGTTTCGTTGACTCTGCGTTGGCACGAAGAACGAAGAGCTTGATTGACAAAGTGTGGTGATCCAGCTTGGCGAAATAGGCCTTGAGTACCTGTTGCTCACAATCCTGTTTTCCCGTGTACAGGTGGTTGAACAGCTCCAACAAGGCTGTATCGCTTAGGCCGCGAATCTTCAGCTCTCGAAACTGCATGTCTGTGACGTTCACTCGATAGATCTGATGTCCCCGATGTGCCACAATGAGAACGGACCCCAAGGCACTCTTGGAAGAAAGAAAGGCTTGAAAGAATGACTGTAGGTGCTCCGTGTCACGCTCTGCCGTGGTTTCAAAATTGTCCAGGATGAGGAGACATTTGTGACTATGGAAATATCGCGCAACAGTACCGAGTTCACTTTCGCCAGGTCGAGGGGCTATTGCGAAGACCTGTCTGCAAAGCGCTCTGGCGAGTGATGAAAATGTAAAGAAAGCGTCGCATCGAGCCCAGAACCGAAAGTCTTCCTCCTCACCACTCGCAATGGTCGTGAATGCATGTTTGACTTCCTTCGCATGCAAGACTTGTCGGGCCACAGTAGATTTCCCATTGCCAGCGCCACCAATGATCGCAAGGTGTTGTTTGTCGGTGACGCTGCATTTGATTGCAGTCTCAACTTCTTCATCTCTTCCATAACAATCTCCTGTATGAGGCAACGGAAGCTTCCTGTGCACAGCAATGCGTTGTTTACAGCCTAGCCAGGGGCGAGTCAGCATGGGCTTGCTGCCGTTAATCACGCAACATGGAGAATACCTTTCACAAGCAATCTCGTTGCAGAGGACACTTCATGATGCATTGCCTCCATGTAAGCCTTCGCGCAGCCTACAACATTGTTCTTCCGCTCCCATTCCTCCCACCTGAAGTCTCCGAATGTATCCACCGAGAAACGATGATAGCAATGACCCATCTCACGGTCCTGCATCTTCACCTTCACATCATTCGAAACATTCGAGCAATCCGCGACTATGTCTCTCAGCGCTTCCTGTATATCGTCCCCAGTGCGACCCACCGTGACAGCCCGTGCAACTCCTGGACCGAGAGACATAAGACAGGCAATCTCACTGCTGGGTCCCCAAATTCGATTGGCTTCGTCGATGGCTACCGATGTAGGGTTGTTGGTGCTAAGCTGAACGTAGCCGGTGGAATCTTCGTTCATGGGAGGAAAGAACGGAGGACGGGCAGACGTAGCCCTTGCGGCCTGCCAGACGAAATATGGGGAAGCCGGTCGAGAGGCAGATCCAGCATGATGAATGTCGTAGGTGCGCATCTCCGTGGAAACGACAACGCTGGCTTGATAGCTAGAGAGGACGAACGTCCTGCACCTATCCTGCAGAGATGGGTCCTTCATAGGAACGGGCTTTGTGGGATCTTCTGCGGGGGGGGTGTGTCGCTGGATGATAGAGATCAAAGTCTCTTCGAGTTTCTTCGCCGAGAACGAGTACTCGCCAGTGGAGTCCGAATCCTCTTCAACAAAGCCGTCTCGCGCGATCTCTTCGTACGCTGTAATGCACTGACGTACTGTCATCCCCAGCCTCCCGAGCATAAGTGCGATCCACCCGCCAGTAGACGTCCCACAAATAAGATCAAAGACATCGCAAGGTCGAAGTTCTTCGTCCTCAGGGACGTTGAGAAGATGTGCGGCTTGACGCATGATGGGTTCGAGCATGTAAGGAGCTGAGAAAGTACCGACGCCTCCATTGTCGATAGAAAGGACCCGTAGTCCGAGCGGGTTAGTTTTCTTCATATTCTCAGGGACTTTGAACACCTTGACGGAATTGGCGAACATGACGGGCAAAGTGTTGGATTGCAGGATGAATGTCCAATAACAGCGATTGGTATCGTGGTTATAGGTGAAGGAGGAAAGAACTGCCTGAGACTGGTGCAATCTAGTCATTTCCATTAGCCTTACTTCTATGCGTTCTTTGCATATAACTTAATTGAATTCAGCTTTGTGACATTGTCCTCGAGTTAATATTCAAGAAAGCAATTGATCGCAACCTCGCCAAACGTACTGCTTTGCTGCTCTGTTCGTTCCCTTTGTGCCGTCAAAACTGGCACTGTACCTTTCTCCGAGCTGCACGGAGAAGCTTTTTCCCTTTGTTGAATTAAGTCTTGTAACTTGTTGAAGTTATTACGTTTTTGACTTTTACTTTCTTTCTGCCCTTTTGAGCTGGCTATCGCATCTGGTGTCAGTTCCGCCCGCTCCCGTAGTTTAGTCTGTTTTTCAGCTATCTGAGGTTCATCTTTTCTTCGTTCTGTCACTCTGATGAACCTCAGGTAGGTGACTCCTCACCAACGTTCATGCAATGCTGATCTTTTCTTCGTTCTGTCACTCTGATGAACCTCAGTTTCAACAGGTTATGAGCCCAATCGTTCCCTACTGATTGAGCACTCCATTGTCCCGCTCAATTCAACACCTTTCTTCGATCAACAGTCGTAAACACCATCAAACAAACACGACGCGCCGCGCACAACTAAATTGCAC
>MU271744.1:0-27560 GCA_021432655.1 Atractiella rhizophila
CTTTCGTTCGTCCACGATGTCATCCCATCCAGGACCACACATCCCGACTACTACACCGACGATCAGCTCCACCTCAACTTTCCCGCTCTGAAGAAACTGTCAGTGCGTGCGACGTGGGCCAAGAAACGATTCGACATGCTCTGTGTTTTGGTGCGCGATGTCGAAATGCGGCGGTTGGACAAACTCGAGAACGTCGAGTTGCGGTTAAGCGATGTACGTCTCTCCTCCGCTGCAAATCAGTGAGAAGTTGAGGAGTTGGTAGTATGAGTTCAAGCTGGTATCGTGGAGACGCAATGATTTGGTGAACAGGCTCAAGAAAGCTGGTTTGACCGTGGTTGTTTGCAACGACGATATGCACGATGAGTCTAGTAGATGGAACGCTTGGAAAGAAGATGTTCTTCGAAATTGAAGCTGTCAGTGTGTGCAAGAACATTTTTCTTGAATTGTTCAACACAACGATTCAACAGTTTCTCGCTCCAAAAGCTGCACTGTACCGACTCTCCTATCAACCAGCTACGAACCTCCAAGCTTCCACAGGCCTGCAGGTCCCGCCGTTCAATTTCGATTTCATCGTCACCTTCCAAAGGTAGCATTGTTCCAACCGATACGCGAACAAATTCAAGTTAGCTCTACTTTTACAGTTCATATATCCCAGCAGTACCTGAATTCTTCCTCCCAGCCATCCCACCTCCTAGGATAAATATCGACGACTACTCGGCTCCTAAAGTTGCCCCAGGTTGTTAACTCCCTCAACCAATCCTGCCTGCCGTCCAAGGGCTTGCCAGACGCGGATTTATTTTTGCTGATGGATAATATCCTTATATGTCATTGAATCCAAAAGATTTGAACGGAGCTCGAGTCTTCAATGAATGAATAAAATTCCATGCGCCACTGGTTGATTATAATACTAGCTTATTCCAGTTGTTAGCCCGTACCGCGAAGAAACATCGTGCTGTACGTGCCGGATTCATATTGCGCAACCGCAAGGCAATTCTCATTGCAAGAAAGCATACGGAAAGAAAGGATTGAGGACGGCGCAATCTTGCATTGCAAGGGAGAGTGCGATGCACAGAGCTAATGCCAGATTGAAAGCGAAGACAGAACCAGCGACTGAAGAAACGATGAATTAAATAAAGCAACCTGCTGCAAATATTCAGGAGGTAACAACTAAGAAACGGAGCAAACATTAATGGCCGTGCTGGTTCGATAGACAACAAGTGGGAGAAGGAAAATTATAAGGGCTCATCATCCTTTACTTCCCACCTCATTCAGGTCAACTGTTCATTGTACGGAAGTCCAACATTAGCGGCAGTCACGTAGTCGGATCCTGATTCACCTGATCCTGTTTGAATCTGGATCCTAAACCACATCGGAGTTCAGCTAGTAGCGGGTTCGGCAGTGGCTAGTTACTCGACATCAGATGAGCAGAAGTTGAAGCAGCGGACCTACGGTTGTTGTGGGCAGTCCCATTCATTGCCGCTTGAAATGCCATGGCAAGTGGACTTCCTGGGATGTAGGTGAGAGAATGCTGAAAGGCTTGAACTACTTCTTCCGGAGAAAGCAGAGAAAGCAGATTGGCTGGACTGATGTCACGGCCTGTCGATAGTCCTTCATCCATGAACGAAACAACCGTCGTGTAGGATAGCTATGAGAGATCGTGATGACAGATGCCTCACGTTCGGAGATGGTGAGCTTCTATTCAGGAAGTGGTCAGCCTCTCAACAAGGGTCGTGATTTTTACACTGTGAGTATCTTCCAGCACCAACGAGAGACTAAGAAGTGGGATAACTTCTTTTGAAATTGAGACAATGGTATCGTAAAATGACACAAGCCGAGCAACTGTGAAGAACTGCTGGATAATAGTGTATGTGAAAGACTGAAGTTTACGATAAGTGATGTCAATGGAATTAGATTTTGCGATTTACGGAAAGGGGGAAGTGGTTTATGAGTAGATTGGTTTTATGAGTGGATTGGTTTTATGAGTGGATTGGTTTTATGAGTGGATTGGTTTTATGAGTGGGTTGGTTTTATAGACCATTATCACGACGAGTGGGACGTCACAGACGTGAGTCGCGTCTCACAAGTCTCACGTTTGTATGTGCTTAGACGTGCCTTGCGGCCTGTTCGTTCAACATTCAACATTCAACGCTCAACGTCCAGCTCGGACGTTCAAGATGAGTAATAAACGAGTAAACCACTTGACACTTGGACTATTTGAGTTCTGTTCTCACGGCCACTGGCAGTATTCAAGTTGTCCGTCTGTACCATTGGCTGGTCAATCAATCTCTTCTCTCCCAAATTGCGATGCATAGAGAATACCAGATTAGCTAATACTACACCCTGCCAGCTCTTTCACATAGTGCCTAACTTTCAATTCGACAGCTTGTACTAACTTTGAGTAATGAGGCTACAAGCTTGAAGTCTTCAACTGTCAAAGTCTCCCAGAATAATTAAAGATATGGACACTCATTCTATTACAACTTTTGATACTATGTCGAAAGGAAGCCAACGAAAGCCCTGTGGGTAAAACTTTGATAAACCGCACTTTGTGTAGATAAAATTGTAGGCCAAGCAAATTTGACATTAAACGGTGAGAGTCAAGTCAACACGAAATGACAGATACTGAATGTCTTCAGTGAGTTCCACAACTAGAGAACCCAAACAAAAGCTCTCGAAATCGAACGAGAAGACACATACACAGAGCCATCCGAGAGGAGAGAGACAGGCCGAAACGATCGTAGGGAGAAAAGACATAAGGCAGCCGAAACATGAACATCGATGACAACACGAAACCAACGCACGAACGAAAGTTGAAAGTGCAAAGTCTCAGTTGGATGCCACATTGATGAATGATGGTTGAGCGTCGAAAGAAGACTGCGAGAGTGATGCACAGGATGGCTAGTCGTGGAAATCGCTGTAGAACCCGAACCAGTTATTTTTTGAGCCTTGATACGCAATAATTATCTTTTTATGATTTTCGGAGTTTGGTCAAAGCTGGAACTGTGGATTCTGTGATGACCATGATTCAAGCACGGTGGAACTGTCCAACTCCTTTCGATGCAAGTATATAAGGACCGGAGGAAGTGACATTACAAATGGCATTACCATTGTTCCTTTCCGCCAGGGCTGCATTGAACGCCGTCCCCAAAGCGCTCAACGCTTGCGCTGAAGGTCCTCCAGGATCAGGGGAGGTGGTGTATTCGAATAGCCAAACCAATTCCTCCCTCGAGAAGCCGGCGACGATGCCGGCAAGCGTTTGTGCTGATCCGGAACTGAGTGGTCTGCCTCAGATTTGAAATCATTCACTTACGCGGCGCGATCTCGACGTTACGCCCACTTTCAGACAGAACTTGACCTCCTCGGAATTGTCTTCTAGACTCGTGTCTGGAACAAGGCGTTGACATCGTACGTGGTTTGGAGACTTAGACTGGGATATCTCGTAGCTTTGGCTTATCAAGGTGGTGGACTGAGTAACAAGGCGTGCGGAAGACTCAGTCAAAAACACGGCCTATAAGTATACACATGAAGGCTGTGCCCTCCTGCCGACGAGGAACCTGAATTGACTGGGTGAATTGAAAAGGAACGAGAAGAACGTAAACAATAATCCGTTGATCGAGGTTCTGAGACTTTACGTCTGAGGCGTCTAAGACGAGTTGAACGCTCTCCCAGTTACGTATTTTTGTGCCAGTGTGTCATCGTTCGTGCGCCGAGTACGGGGCTCGTGGATAAGACATGGGAATCCTCTAAGTTAGAGCGCAATGCTCAGCTTGAGCGCTTCCACGTTGCCATGAAACGTCCCCGACGTGCTGGAAAACGTCCTAGACGAATGTTAGGTTACGAGAGTAGACATAAAAAGCTCCAGAAGTTATCCGAACGTCTCAAAGACAAAGTGGACACAACTTCCTTGGCTAATATTGTCCCATAATGCCGACGCCATTCCAGTCACCTACAACAAGAAGATTAACTGCTAGAGGGAAATCTGCAAGTTTTTCTCTATCCCTCAACTAGGCCTAACGAGAGTACAGTTTGTGCACAAAATCAAGGGAACATTTTGGGTGAACGGCATACTATTTATAGGCAAGAAGGAGGAACGACCAAAGGTTCACATCTGTCAGAGCTATAGGCATTCATCGACGTGTCATTCTGTCGAGAATGAAAACAACAGCCCGACGTCATCGCTGGCAGAGTCCTCCCTCTTCACCTCATCCAAAAGCTCAACCCCTTCTCCAACAATCTCATCCCCAGCGGTGCTTCGTCACCAAACCACAGCTGCAGAAAGTGAAGTGGACAATGCGATCGCTGAAAGCGAAATCCCGGTTGCACGTAATTTGCGAGTCGATAGCTTGGGAATTTATGTCGAAATCGAGAATACAGAGCACTTTTTTACCTGGGACCAGTTCGAACAATTTTTGCTAGACGAAAGAAATACTGCGCATCTCCCACCCGACGACGTTGTACGGCGGACCGCTGACATTCTGCGAGGTGATTCTCTCCTCCCTACGATGTAATGTCACTGACAAAAGAAGCAGAGAACAAGAAAGTTCAACAGTAACATGAATGTGTCGCAAAATCTAAAGTATTACCTGATTTTCCAAGACAATCCAACAGTTCTGCAGTGTGGCCAGTCCTTCTGCACGACTGTTGGTTCTTGTTGTTGCATTGCATTCTAACTAGTTCGAATTTGTTTATGCGTGCATCATCCACAAACACAGTTGTATATGTAGGGGGACAGATTGTTTCTTCGTCTCTTTGACTAGACTCAAACACTATATCAGTATTACAATGGGATTTTATAGAATATTGCAAAAGAAACAGGGAGATGAGTAGACAGTTGCTTCCATAAAAGCAGGTCAAGGACGTTACGCACTGCATGGTCTACTGCGTTGAGATAAATTTAAAGTAGCGCGCTGCTTCCACACTGGGAATGGAGCAACTCCTTGTCACTGCTCCGCTGTCTTCACTATTGGGCGTACTGGACACTCACCGTTGTCTATGATGCCGACGACCTGCTCCACTCCCATTTTCCCGCTCCGAAGAAACTGTCTGGGCGTGCGACGTGGGTGAAGAAACGATACATTTGTTACCACGTGCTCAGGGTTTTGGCGCGCGATGGAGGCTGAACAGCGTACATTTCTGCCTTAGCTGCAAATCAGTCAGAAACCAAGGATATTTCAGTGGTCGCAACAACTTTAGAGCTCGGAGGCGGACGTCAGCGGACGATGCATGAAGAAAAGAAGAAAAGACGGTGGTACCCATAGAGAGACAGCAGGGGAAAGGTTGTCAGAAAAGTTGGACAGTGATTACTATCGCAATCGAATGCATTCAATATTCAATCATCCAGACACTTCGAGTTTAGGCGAATTTAGGCTTCAAGCGTCAAGCTTGTCAAGGGTCAGGTTGACCAGTTCTCACGAGTTTGCTGGACAGGTTTTCATGTCTTGAAACGTCCAAAATTTTACATGAACTGGAGTGCGCATTACGCTTCCAAACGTACCAACAATTCCGGACACAACCGACAGAGAGAGGCCATCCGTGTCCTGAAGGTAAAATTTTGACAGCCAAGCACTTGTCTGGGTGAAACGGGAAAGGATTTAACATTGTTAAAGGTGGTAGGTTGGGGTCAAATTGGATGCAGGGCACAGAATGTTGTCTCCTTCTGCAACTAGGGAAACCGAACAAGAAAAGGAATGAGAAGACATGCAGACAGAACCATCCGAGACGAGCGAGACAAGCCGAGACTGTAGTAACGATATCGAGTAGAGAGCAGCCAAAACACGAACGTGGAGGACTGACTAGTGGAGATGAATGCTATGTTCGCCAGTTGAGGTTGAAGGTTGAACATTGAACATTGAACGTCGCACCGTCGGATCAGAAAGGGAGGAATACAGACTGCAAAAAAAGTGGAGCAGGTGGTTAGTAGTAAAACGGGTATGCAGGTGAACTTACATGCTTTACGACATTGGTTTTAACTTTTTTTTGTTGTATTTTGAAAGTTTGTCACAGAAATTGATACCTCAGTCCTGATGGATTGAGCTTAAGGGTCGTGAATCTGCCCAATTCATTTTGAAAAAGTTATAAGAACTGATGGAAAAAGGAATAACTCAGCACGCGCCAGAGGCCTTCTCTGCCGTCGCCCGATTAAAAGCCGCTCCCAAATCGCTCAAAGCTTGCGCCGAAGCGCCACTAGGATTGGATGAGGCAGCATATTCGAGGCACCTAGCCACCTCCCTCGCTGAGAACGTAGTGACAAGGTCGATGAGGCTTTGAGCTGATTCCCATGATGAGAAGTACATTTCCAACTCTTGGAACGACTCACGAGCTGTTGTGGAGGGATTATTATTTGTGTTCCGCTCAGACAAGGCTTGACGTCCTCGAGCGCGACGTCTCCTGGTCTGTTTGCGGGAGTGAGAGCGAGAAGGGGCCATATCTGTTCAGTTTGAGGCGACGCCCCTCGACGAAAGTGTCAAATCTTTTGATCAAGAGGACGATTAGAGTGCGGTCTAGACGTAGTCTTCAAGGGTCTCTACTCCCGAAGTAGCGCGGGAAAAGCCAAAGCTGTGGTTGGTTGTCGAGGGAGTGACGTTGTGATCTAATGGGGCTCAGTATTTCGAAAGAGCTCTTAAATTTAGAAGACGAGAATAACAGAATTGTCGAAGTGATCGACAACGCCCCACACGTCGAAGACGACCTGAGCGCTCAACGTGTTTCCGTGTTCGTGCATAAAGGTGTCACCGTTCGTGCGTCCGGTACGCGCCGTGAAGGTTGGCCATTGAACGTCCTGCTTCCAATTACGATTCCTAGCCTCGGAATTCCCCGTTGGACGAGATTTGCAAGACGCCTAACACGTCTTGGAAAGATTTGTTGAAGGAATTTGCTCACCCCCTTCGTTTGGTCCGCGTCTTAGATGAGTTCCAACTTGGGTATATAAGCAAGTTCGGGTCAAAGCTTGAAGTTCTCAGATTTTGAGGAATCAGCTTGCCGGTTTTTTCATAACCATTTATTGCACGTGACTCGATCATTTGGGATGAATCCTTGGAAACATTCTGTGACTTTTAGTCGGAAAATATTAGTATGTTTATCTTCCACTTAACCAGGCTAACGAGTTGCAGATTGACTCCTACAAAATTGTCAAAAACACTGTTCGCATCCAAATCCCAAGTGCGAAGAAGCCAAGTGCGAAGAAGCCAACGGGGGATGGGCACTCGCCCACGCCTACAGCGGCTCCCACATCAGTTTCTCAGGACCCGACTGCGTCGTCCTCCAACTGCAATGTCAATCATGGCGATAATGGCGTTAGCGAAACGCCGGTTGCACGTAATCTGCGCGTTGACGAACGGGGGATTTATGTTGATATCGAGGGCCGAGAGCACTTTTTTACTTGGGATCAGTTCGAACAATTTTTGCTTGATCCAAGGAACACGGAGCATCTCCCTCCGGACGACGTGGTTCGTCGCACCGCCGACATTCTGCGAGGTAAAATTGCTCCTTCCCCTCTCCCTCTTGATAGGACTGTTGGCTGATGTATGGAGCAGAAAATAAGAAAGCCAAGGCATGAGCAAAGGGGGTTTGTTTATCGGCACAGGGCTACACTACCGCCTCATCTCCATAAATGTCATATGTGTTGCGCGACTGTTAAGCTCCTGTGTACCTTCCATGCTTCAGATGGTCTACTGAAGTATGCATCGTCCTCGTGGGAATCTAGAATCCGAGTTTTGTTCGTCGTTAACGATATTAGAGTAAGTATGACGCATGAGACGACCCTTAGTTATCTCTTGACACTATGTCAAACTATTTTGAGCAGCATTCTTGTAATAAAGATGCGACGACGTCGTAATATGAGAGTAAGAAGAAACAAGAAGAGAAACAGATGATGGAGTCAACAAGAATAGTGGGAGTTGACGAACGCCTCGTCTACAGGTATCGAAGACTACCACTAGCAGTTTGCGATTCATGGAATGGTAGCTGTCTAGAATAAAAGCAACGAATACGTTTTGCGAGCTGAGCTGCAGCAACCTAAAGCAGAGGATGTTGCAGCGAAGTACTCTACGATCAAGGCGACAGATCCGGGAACCATCAATTGATATCGAATCGACGGTTCTCATCTCCCTGACTTGAACGTAGTGTAGGAAATAGGTATTGACCACCTACTTCCATGAAGCCTTCAACCTCAGCAGCACGCCATTACACCATTTCGACCTGTCACATAACTGCGTTGAGTGTCGACCGTTGAGAAAGTGAGTTGACAAGAGTTAGCTAGTTGGTCAAAGAAACTGTTCAGGATAACATTCGTTTTCTTTATATCCTTCTTCAACCTCGACCTCTCCATTCGTGAGGCAGTCATCACACCAGGAGACTCCTATACATCGATGGGGGATGCAGGAACTGAGGGAGAGGTCAGAGAGAAGGAAAGCCGTACCACCCTCTGCCCAACCTCCAACCCAGAGCTGCGGTCGTAAAGTTATCTTCCCAGGCAATACTCTCAAACCCCAAGATTCTACTCCGACGTTATTCTCAGAGTCCACCTTCTTTACTTGGTGAAAGTGGTAACTGAACAACATACCTATCAGAGTGCGGACTTGCTTTTGAGCTAGTTTCTGGTCCATCCTTTTAATAGCTGAGCAACTGAGCATACATAGACAAAATGAGGCGTACTCGTAGATGCATATCCACAATACTACACCGCCAAAGATCGTCTTGACAAAAGTGTACGACGCAGAGAGGCGCTTTTCTTCCTTCCGTCACTCCCGTCAGCAACGTTTACAGACCAGCGTAGGCGAGGAGCATATTACACAGATCGTTCCTTCACCTGTTTCTCCTCCTTCATCTCAAAACGCCGTCGATAACTCGACGACTCCTCTCCTTCACAGCTTCAGCTTCATCCGTCTCAGTCCACCCATGCTTTAAACCATTACATAACACACTCGTCAGACGTCTGGATATGAAGTTAGTTTGAGGGAATAGTACCCACATCTCGATTCATTGCTCCCGAGACGACGCTCGAATTCTTCCACCATCATATGCATGCATATCATATGCTTCTTCACCTACTTCCTTCTCCTGCTCTTCTGGAGCCCATGGTCGTCCTTGAGTTGCGGCCGTGAGCATCACTTGATCGTTCGACATGCTTCGCGCGCAATCAGCTATGGCATCTCCGTTAAATTGTGATTCCTAACCATATAGGTAATCATATCTTCTCTCAAGTTCTTACACACTCTCGAGTTTTGGACAGGCACCTGAACCTGGTCATCCTATCCTATCAGTTCTTGGCATGAATCATAAGACGCACTTTTGAGCCATCACACCTCCCTCACCATGCACAATATATTGAAATGTATTCTACCAGCATAACCCAAATTCTGGCCCCTTTCTGAACCTGCAAGGAAATTTTATTCTGCAAGGGTTTAAAAAATGTGTTTCGTCCTGGACTCGAACTGTGGGGTTCAAGGGGCCATGCCCCTTGCGAGTGGGTATAAACATCCGATCGGAACGTCTGAAGTGAAGCGTAGTTGCAGACTCTCACACCACTTCCTCCCAACTGCACAATGCGAGGGACTAGAAGCAGCCGCCATGGCTAGTGTCATACAATAACATACCGCTACCACGTATGGCGAGACGTCACGCGTTCGACTCCGAACACTGTGAAGAGTTTCCCTGGCTGGTGAGCCCAAACTTTGGATAGAGGAGGGTGGAGTGGTTTCTCGTGGGTCGTCAGGGGCTGAGAGGAGAGAGCGAAATACATTCGTTACCTGTAAGCCCAAATTCTACTCTGACTTGAATGGGGATTGTGTGCCACGTCCGCTCCAGCTCGATTCTGGCTTCCTCATCCTCAAATGATGGCTTCGTGCATGCAGGGAATGAAATCTTGCGCACTTTCCTTAGTAGTATACACTTCTCCGCGCAACCATACAGTGATGTCTTTGGGACAGTTTTGCTGGAAGGAGTGTGCTAGCCAACGCAAGTCGTGCCGTTTCTCTGACTTCGTGGCAGATCCCTCTTCTATTTGGTGCATTGCAGCATTACCCGTCGGATGGTTTCAATCATAGAATTCGTTTGGTTGTTTGGTTGTTTGGTTGTGGTTTGGGCACAAAGCACCTCCCTCCAACGGAGAGCGCGCACAGCATTCGTCGAGCGGGAGTTACCTCTGATTTGAATTTGTGCCATAGCAGCATCTCCAGAGTGCGAGTAAAGCGAGGGCCAGGATGGATCCTTGATTGACATGGGCCCGTTTCCCCTCGAGTCCCCCGCCTCTAAACTCTTGACGTTCTGCCGCTGATGGTGATTGGTGAGGGTTTTTGACCAAACTGTCTTCGAATTGAGGACCATCATTCATAATCAGTGCATACTTGTCAGCGACAAAAGGGGTGGAACTGAAGAGTTGTTCTTTTGTGCGCCGCTTTTGCCAGTTGATGGATGATTAAGTTTGGGAGCTTCATCCTCCCGTTGCGTGTGCACTTGACATGGAGCGCTGGCAGCGTACCATCAGGAAATCGGGAAAGAGTCCCACACCCATCGGTATGATGATCGTACTGGGTAGTGTTCTTGAGTTGCTGTTTTGTCTCAACAAACTTCTCGAAATTGAGATGGTCAATAATGACAGTCACATGAGTGAAACTTCCTCCTTGTAGTTCCCTAGGAGCGCGATGATGATAGCACCTTGTTGCGTTGTGGACTGGCTTGAGGCAAGGCGGAAAGCAAAATCAGCTACACCGGAGCTGCTGGTGGTAACAACACTGGTCACTCGGAAGCTTCCGTGATCAAACCTCAGGCTCAGCTCCTTACCCTGGCGCAACTCTCTCGTCGTATCTTTTCACAATAGATACCGCGCTCCCGTATAGACAGAAGATCCCACAGCGACGCTTGGTAATGTTGATACGGGACTGCAGCGAGTGGAATATGTACGGATTGTAGCCAAAATTGGGATTGCGATAGACAGAAGACAGCAATAGTCATTAGTTAATCAGAGGGACCAGAACAACGTAGAGGACACTTTCTCATCATGCGATGTAAGCGCGACGGACGTGGACTGCATCGCTAATAGTAAACTAAATACTTGACACTGAAGGGTTCTGTTAATCGTCCACTTAGAGAGTCTGAAGCTTAATAGCAATCCTTTTTAAGATACATCTGTAACGATGACAGTGCGGTAGATACATATTTGGTGAAAACATCGATACGGTAATGCGTCTCGTTTTGCAAGCAAACTTGCGCAGATCTGCTGAATTTCAAACACAACAGCGCATCAAATGATGCTATGGATTGTGAAACAAAATTAAAAGCAACCTGCTTCCAAAATTCAAAAAGGCTACAGACAAGACTACTGATTTGATCGGTCTGATCTCGTTAGAGAGTGAGGTTGGAAAGAAGGATCACGATGGAGGGGAGGAGAATATCATGGCTCAACATCTTTCTATCCATCCACGTAGTCAGCATTAGTCTTCTGTGCGAATTTAAAGGATGGAGATAGTACCAACATTGGTCACACGTGTCGGGATCGGTCGGCAGATCACTGGGTGGTTTTGGGGTGTGAGTAGGGGGAAGAGGATCGTTGGCTGGCCCACGTCATTTAGAGTCGATATGCAAGGAGGTGAGGAAGACTCACCATTTTTGTTGGTGTCCTCGAGGATTAATGCCCGTACGGCAGTGGCGATTGGCGTTCCAACGGCGTATGTGAGGGAAAGCTGAAGGATCTGGGCTAGAGGAAGTGACCCCATGATCGCATTGTCATCAGAGCCTCTGAGTCTGAACTGGCCGTTAATCGGTGTAGGAAACGTCCTTAAGTTCGGCCTAGTACCGTGACCTTGACCCATTCTGTCTGTTGAATATCCTGACATGTCATGTCAGTGCCTGAGACAAAGATGATCATAAGCGTCCTACCAAAATGAAATGGAGAGGCAGGCGAGATATTAGTCTTTTGCTTCCTGAAACTAAGATAAGGATATCTTGACAATGCCTCGGTTGAAGCGGATGTGAGTGTTGTGAACGATGGTAATTAGCTAACTGATTGACTGAAGAGTGAACGTTTCAAAAGCTGGATTGACTCCTAGTCCAATCCAAGAACAAAAAGAATTCGTAAAAAAGGCGTCTCTGTTGCAACGTCAGGGTTAGGGGGAAAAGGTGGATTCTTGAGTTAGTTATAAAGGGAGTGGTTTACGATACGGACGAGCGTGACGTCTCATGTAGCTCGTGCGTATCTCGTAGCTTACAAGAACGAGATCTTGTGAGTACCGAAATCCAGGTCTGTAACGAACGAAAGGAACTCGGCAAGCCGCTGTTACGATTTTGTTGCACCTAAGGTACACCCCATGGGACAACTGACTTTGTGACAATGAGAACTATTTGCCTGCCACATGCCACAAGCTGCTCAAAATGATCAAAGTGCACATCCAGTTTACTTCGAAAAAAGGCCAACCTCCCAACTGGCTGAAACAGGCCACGCCACCTGATGTATTGGAACCTCTTTCAACGTCGAAGTGTTCGTCGGTTTACAGAAGATGGACGCCTAGTTTTGAGGCTACTCTGTGCTGTCATTCATAGCATAAATGCAGCTGCATTAAGGTTCTAGGTACGCCTGACAAGAGCTATCAAATGTTTTGATTTCCACAACCTTTAACAGAAATCACTTATTGTGTTTAAATCCGCCTATGATGGAACATCAAAAATGGAGGATGCGGGACACCTTCTTGTTCCAGAACCACAGAAACTGAGCACTATTACAAGCGGAGCCTTGCGAGAAAACGGGACAGGGAACAACGGCAACGATATGAAAAGCAGCGCAAAAATGACCACAACAGGTTGAGCAGGTGACGATCTGGTTGAGGAATGAAATTTGCCCTGACGGGCGTCGAAACCAATCAGAAACAGGGAAATATAGTACAAGAAGGGATGCAGAGAGGGCTTTACAGTAATCCTAAAAGTGTGGAAAGCAATTGGACTCCATCTTTTTTGACTCTGAGGTACATATTTTTCGATTTTTTTGCATGTCGAATTTTTGTCAAGAAAAACAGTCCTACACCATGACGTCTCAAGTTTTCAAGGATGGTTACCCTGTTCAATCCCTTGTCGGATTTATATGGACCCAACCAATGCGAATATGAGAGACTTGGACCACTCACCATCCTGGTCCTTTCCGACTTAGCTCGAAGGTATGCGGCTCCCAACTCGCTCAGCGCTTGTGCTGAAGGACCCTCAAGATTGGAAGAGGCGGCATACGCGAGGCACGCAGCCAACTCTCCTATCAAGAGGGCAGTGACTAGGCCCAATTTCGAGGGTGAGAAGAAATCCGCTTCAGATCCTTTGAACGACTTACAAGACACCACAGAGGTATTGCTTACGTTCGTGTTGCGCTCGGATAACGCTTGAGGTCCTTGAACTCGCCGTCTCCTGCTCTGCTCTTCGGAGTGAAGTCTGGATCTTGGCATAGTCATCCGTTGCGTTTCGACACGGTCTTTGGGAAAGTGTTAATTCTCAGTTTCAGCCTTGAGTGTATTATTTGATCGATTGAGGACTGATGTGCCAGCAACTCTGCTTTCTCGAAGGAATTTCCGTTGGTAGAGCCAAATTGTGAGGACTGACATATTCAGGGGGGGCTCTGTTGATATAGTACAAAACATGACGGGCGAAGAGTCGAGAAGGTCGAGGTCTACGTCCGGAACGTCGAAGACGTTGCCGTTTCCGAATTTACGAGTGAGCCCTCGTGCACCTCGTTCGGAGCGTGAGAAGCTGATTATCATACTCTCAGTTCCCCTGCATTCTATTCGTGGAGACTGCCAACGTTCTTTGCAATCCCAAACATCGGTTGTCATTGCAGAGTTGCAGGGTTCAACTTGGATCCTCTTTGATTGGGTTGCATCGGTATCGACGCCAGATGCATCGTTCCAGGGAAGCCCGCAACATTTAGACGGTGCCCGAAGGAGAAGACATTCGATTGTTCTCGGCTGTCCAGTTCGCTATCTCTCGACTAACTTCCAGCTGGAGCAACCTGAAGTGCCTCAGCTCATAGTTTCGGAGGAATGGCCTGATTGCCCATTTCCCGACGATTGGCCAGCGGTCAAAGAGAGAACCGTCCTGTGTTCGCTTTGTAAAGGCATTGGCATTTAGCAATTGTCTAGGTTTTCTTTGAACAAAGTTCAAGTTTGAGGTTGAACCCCTGCAATTACGAGCGTAGGCATCGTACCAGTTAAGTGTCCTGCCAAGGTGGATTTGCAAGCTGGAAGATATCTCAGTCAAAGCTTTAATTCCCGAAACTGAGCCATGAAGTCGTAGACTGGATGTACCGATTTCGTGACCAGGTACAAGTTGAGAAGAGCTGCAAGCTTGAGCTGAAGTTCCTGCTCTCGTCGGACTGATCAGTTTCTGATTCTGTTTTTGAAGCGATCAAGACCTTTCCAGATTGCTAGAAACTTGAGAACGCTTAATATATTTTGGGGAAGGAAGGACGTGGGGCTCGTCTCGCGTTTGTACATACCCGTGGCCTCATCATTAATTGATAGGTGTAGGTTTGCGCAGGCTATGGGATACCACAACGTTCGTCGTTTGCGAGCTGAAATTGAAAGAAACTCGATCAATGACCATCTCGGGGTTGGGGTTGGTTATGGACGTAGGACTATCATTACTCGGATTTGGAACGAAAGTACAGTGCACAGACGGATTGTGGAAGTGCAACGAAAGTTTTCCATAAGAAGTGCTAACAAAACAAGTAGGGATGGCTATCGGAGTCGAATCGTACCAGCTACGCCGGGTCCGATGGCCAGTCGTGTATCGATCGAAGACAAAAAAGGACCACGACTTACGATTCGATACGAGTACGGCTCCCAAGGCGTATCGAATCGCCAGCGTGTGGATTTTACGACTACGATACGATACACGATTCCATGCGCACGTTTTTGGGGGAACGGCACTAATAGTAAGCTATTCACATCACTCTCAGCTGCATGTGCTTACAGTCCTCAGCCCCATGGCTGCTGTCTGCCGCCAGCATATAAATCCTCACTATCTTCTCCCCGTTGACGTCGCGCCACCATGGCAACACTGGACATTCTTGGGCTAGGAAAAGGTCAAGGACTTCAGTGGATATTGCGAAGAGGAACAACGAGGATGGGACTGCACTTAGCCAGTCCAAGAAGCGAAAGGATGAGGAGTCTGAGTGGGTCTTCTCTCCTTACAATGGACGCTTGTTGATTGAAATTGCACACAGACACCAAAAGATAAGCGGAGTTCGAAGCCAGGCAAGAAGTCGATCACTACATGAAGCAGCCACAACTCCCTGCTTCGGTCTTATCTTCGAATTGTACAAGGTTCAATCGACTGCCTCGCTGCCCGCATGGTCTCGGATGGCAAGAGACATACTCTCCATCCCTGGTTTGTCCTCTGCCTCTCCTCTACTATGTTTAGATTTGATAACTTCAAAGGGTGCGCTGTTGGTGTGGAACGGGTATTTTCAGGTGCAAGGGACACAATCGGCATCCGAAGACATCGTTTAAAGCCCTCCACTATTCGTCTGCTGATCATTACGAAGGCTAAGCTTAGGTTAGATCGGACAAGAGAGAGGATGGAGCTGTTGAGGAAGCTGGAAGAAGCTGAAAAGATGCACGAGATGCAGGTTCTGGCCAAAGCACAGAGCTGAATTTTGTCTTTACCATAACCATCTTGTATTTTATTTCATAATGCAATACAGGCAATTACTGTCTATTAAAAGAGAATGGTCGTCAGGCACCTTCCAGCAACCCGTACCGCCGATCGACCTACGACGCCGAAATCGTATCGGAGGCTATATCGAACGAAGCTGATTTTGAGCTACGACTACCGATACGATACGACTACGGCTTATAAGCCGCCACGAATCGACCAGGGCCTCTCCGATACGATACGATTCGATAGCCATCCCTAAAAACAAGGGACCTTCCTCCCAAATTCTGACATTGACCACACACAAGGGGTACTCCGGTTAGTCATGGTTCGAAATGCACTTGTAAATGCAACGAATCATGAAAGGAACGAACCTTAAAAAAAAAAAAAAATTGTCAACTCCGTCCTAGTCCCGCACTGTCGGAAATGAAGGCGGCATTGGAGAAGACCTGGTACCGGAAATGCGGACGGATGAATGTTCCAAATTCATCTCCAGATCAGATCGAGCTCGCGTTCAGGTCACTGAGCTGTCAGCGCACGTCGGCTGGGAAACAAAATTCGAGAGATACGGTCTTCTCGTTCCAGGAAGCAGCTATCAAAGACAAGGCCAACGTTGGACTAGTAAGGGTTGAATTAGGAACGCGATACTTACACAAATAGAGAACGAAAAGAATGAATTTGAAAAACACGAGACTTGAGTTGGGACAGTTGCGTTTTTCGAGTCTGTACGTTTTATGCAGCAAGGGATTATGTGTGTTAGGGGAGCTCCCAATCCCTCAACCCTCAACCTTGAACGAGGAGCGTAGAGACGTCGCAGACGTCCCACATGGACACATCACATATAGTTCGAACGCGGAACTGAACTGCATGTCCTCTGTGGTATATATTCTACCAGTATCTATCCTGCCATCTATCATCCTCTGAATCCACAGCAGTCTATCCACATCTTTCTCCTGGTTCAATTCCGTAAATCTCAAGAAAGCGCGGCTACAACGATGCCTCTCAACATGCGTCATCGGTACCACATCCAACGACCCTTGATAAACTCTGTCACGTTTACAGTAAACATACTTGTGTGTCTGTTCTCTTCCTTTCTACCAAGCTAACGAGAGCTGCAGGTGGTCCAACCTTACATCAAAGTGAAAGAAGCGGAGTGGTTGAGACGTATCGTGACGGTTGTGAGGAGGCACACAGGAGGAACGAACGAGAATGCCTCCTTTATCGAGCCTCGTCACAAAATCTTCGACAACTCATGCGGAGCAGATTCCTCTTTCTTCACTTCATCAGAATGCTCTCGTCCTTCTCCGACAATCGCAACCAGGACGGTGCCTTGCACCCTAACCGCCGAAAGGTTCAGGTCATCGACACCAGCGCCTCCCGAATGCTGGATCAGTCATGGCGATGTGGACCACAACATGAACCAGAGCGAGACTCCCATTGCGCGCAATCTCCGAGTTGATCAATTGGGGATTTACGTCGAAATCGAGAGCCGAGAGCATTTTTTTACTTGGGGTCAATTTGAGCAGTTTTTGCTCGACGAAAACAATACAGCGCATCTCCCCCCAGATGATGTTGTCCGCCGCACCGCCGACATACTCCGAGGTGAGCTTTTCTCTCTTCTTCATTTTAGAACAGTGGCTGATGGGGGAAACAGAGAACAAAAAGGCTCAGGCATGATTGAAGAAATTGTTCCCACCATTGTGGCATCACGTGAATTTTTTTTCTTTCTTTCTTGTAAGATTCGTGTACCTCCCTTTGGCGTCTAACCAGATGTCATTTCTCCTGTATTTCCCCCTTGGAACGCGGCTCGAAGTATGCATAGCTCTCATCATATTCTGTAAACAGACCCTGTTGTTCTTGTTGAAATCAATTATAGAGCGTTTTTAAGGCAAACAAGGCCATGAAGTTCTTCATCAAATCTAATCTCACAAAGAGACAGATTTTCCCTCTCAAGACGCCAGGCCCATTTCCCTTCTCCGTCCGCCTTTCTTCCCCGTCTGTAAATTGTTTAAGGCAATAAAATAAAGTTTAACTTCGGAGCCGGCTGGCTGTGGTGAGGATCATAGCAAGCAAGGCTTAAACTACCAGTTGAGAGTAAATCGTGCAAGTAGCACTTGAGAGTACAGAGGCCTTAATAATCCAAAGTGAGGTCACACAACAGGAAATATGTCGATAATCTGCTTTTTCAAGCTCCCTTTTCCAGATACTACATTCTGTTTGATTGCTGGCTTTGTGGTTCCCTTGACAGAGAGCACACTTATGGTGGATGTGTATGCAAATTGATGGTGGCTCAACCAGATCCATTTGCTTTATCATATGAGAAGCATGTAGAGGAGGCTCTCCTATCCTCGAATCCATGCACAATTAACATCTGTTCCGAAATTGATTGCTAAAATGGAGATATGTGAGGACCGAGTAATATGGGAGTTAGAAGGAACATCAAGCGAGTAGGAACGCCGGAGAGTGACAATCGCCACACTTGTTGGTATCAAGGACGAGGACGACAAAGCAGCTTGTAATCAGTGGAACTGGCAGTTCTACAATTGTGGATATGAGCACACCTTGCGTGTAAAGGGACTGGCAAACAGATATGGAGCGTGGGAAACGAAATAAATATGATAAAGACGGGCGGAGATGCGAATTGTCGAGTCAACCGAGTAAAATCGAAATCGGCTCGACGATTTTCATCCCCGACCAGAACGTGACATAGGAGACAGGCAGTGACCCACTTACTTCGCTAATCACATACCCAATGATTTTTTCTGTTTCTAACCTCCTCTCAATGCACTTGATTCCTTGTCGACGTATGGGGAAGGCGAGTAGACGGAACGGTTCAGATTGTGGTCATAGATCCCATTCTTCGTCACTGTCTGGGTTCTTCACATCCTTCTTCAATGTAGACCTCTCCACTTGCAAAACACCTGACCATCATCCACACTTATCAGATCCTCATGATGGCGGATGAAGATGTAGGTAGAGCGGAAGAAAGGAAGCCGCACCAGCCTCTGCCAACCTCCACTCCAAGGCCTCAGTAGTAAAATTGTCTCCGCCCGGCAATCCTTCAAAACCGACAACTCTGCAGCATTGTCAGCGTCCATTATCAACGTCCACATTCATAGCATCGTGAGAAGGGAGCGGGAACGGCCTACCGATCCTTTGACACTCCATCGATGAAAATCATCACGCATGGAAGCACTTGAATGGAGAGTTTGGTGACAAGGAAGGGGGAATTCAGCACGTTGATTTTGAGGAACAGGGTACGGAAGTGTTTTTGAGCCAGTTTCTAGTCCAGCTTTTCTGTTAGGAGGTTTCATCATGGATAGGAAAGGAGTCCCACTTGGAGATGCATGTCCACGATTTTACACCGTTTAAAATCGTCGTGATAAAAGTGGACGACGCAAAGTGGCGCTTTTCTTCCTTCCATCGCTGTCGTCAGCCTTGTTCACACTTCAATAGCGACGACGAAGGACGTACACAGATCGTTCCATCACCTCTTTCTCCTCTTTTATCTCGAGGTATTGCCCATGACTTCCCTCCTTCATCTCTCTTAGTCGCCCCATCCTTTAAATCATCGACACAATGATCAGTCGTCGTTAAACGTGCTTGGAGATAAGAAACTCACTCTCGATTCATTGCTTCGAGACGACGTTCACGTTCTCCTGCCATATCATATGCGCCTTCATCTATTTCCCTCTCCAACTCCTCGAGCAGCCCATCATCGTCCTCTTGAGTTGCTGCCGTGAGAATCGCTTGGTCCTTGGATATGCTTCGCGCACGATCGGCCACCGCATCAGTTGAATGAGCGAACACCTACCTAGCCATGTCTTTCTCCTCTCACTTCCTACGCAATGTGCTCACTTTCCTCGTCCTGGTCGCCCAACAATAAGAGTTTGTCCACTGCGTTCTTGTGAAAGTCAACATCCGGCCGGACTTTCTAGGGCATTCCGCTTCGTGTCACGCGTCTTTGTAAAACCATAAAACGACTCCCCGCGATCGATGAGAGCTTTCCCCAGGCTCTCTCAGATCCACCACCACCTCCACACCTCCAACTTCTCCAGCGTCAAGCTCACGAGAACAGGGATCACTCCAGCGCTGCAACAGCGACTCAGATATCGAACAATATCCTCAAAGATGGTCAACCAAGCCCAATACTTCGCAGACCTTGAGCCACCCTTCTGCTCCTTGGCGGTCATGAAGAGCTTTGACGGATTGACGAAGGAGGAAAAGCTTTACGCGCATTGGATTTGTTAGTCCACCTTTACCCTCTAGATCCTTCCTTTGCATAAGATACTCATTTATGCTTACTTGTGGGCAGCCAAAGCGAGCTGGGCTGGTGCACGTGTGATAATGGTCTGGTTCTCTCTCTTGCGGCATTCATCTTGAAAGGAGCTAAATGAATATGGCGAATAGGAGCAATGGGCTCCTCACGCTAACTCCCTATACGACTTCCTGATCTTGCTCTTCACCGATCCTTCTACTGGCACCATCTTTGCAGACCTGGAGGAGGTCAGAACGAAGGCAGGTGTGGAGCAAAATGAGTTCAAATATTTCGTTGGATACACCGCGCAGGTTCGTCCTCACCTGCTTGTTGTTCACGAGGCAGGTACTGACAACGATGTGTGGTTCATAGTCCCTTTCCAACCTCGTTAATTACAAAAATTTTGGCAACACCAAATTCATTCCTCGCAGTTCACCCTCCACAATCGACAAACTTATCTCCTCCCATCCTGCAAGCTCCAAACTTTCCAAATACTGGCCAAAGGTATTCATCTTCTCCCTGTGAAATTGGCGTTTTCTCAATTTGATAATTCTCAAACCCAGCTCAAAGAAGCAATTTACTCCCTTGATCCAGAACCCATTCTTCAAATCGGAAAACCATCGTCTGGACACCTCTCCAACATCTATCCTGACTCTCCAAGCATCAGTGATGCAGAAGTGGAACAAGTCTCCGAGCTGATGCGAAAAGAGGGAATCGAGCCACAGAACACTCGGTACGCTCATCGTGCTCTCTTCTGCTCTTCGCCTCCTTCCCGTGGTTCTGGGATAAATAATGACTGACTGACCCGTCTCAGGTTGAGGAAGGAGGGGAACGGAAAATTCACTCTTCTGATCGCAAGTTCAGAGGAGGGAGAACACGAGAAGAGCCCTCTGAAAGGAGATGGGGTGGAAGTGAAGATCCAACTCGGTTCGTATTTTCCTCTACCTCGCCTCACTCGGGGGACACTGATGATTTGAGATGAGCAGGAGACTACAAGGACGCAATGGCAAAGGTAGTCTCCTCCCTCGAGGAAGCGGTAAAATGGGCTCGTGCGTCTTCTCCCTCCATCCACCGAAAATTCCAATTTATCCCAACTCACAGAGGATGAGAACCGCGCCGGGATGCTGAAGGACTACATCACCTCCTTCCGTACCGGTTCCGTCATCGCCCATCGTGAGGGATCGAAGAAATGGGTTAAGGATGTGGGGCCAGTCGTCGAGAGCTACATTGGGTTTATCGAGGATTATTTGGACCCTTATGGCTCAAGGGCGGAGTGGGAAGGTTTTGTGGCTGTCGTTGACGTATGCATTACTCTCTCTTCTGAGTTATGAGTTAGACGGAGACTGATTGGCTTCTTGACTTACCGATTGGATTGGGTTCGGTGGAAATAGAAAGAGCAAAGCAAGCTCTTCAAGCAGATGGTCGATCAGGCACCGGAGTTGATTCAGGTTCTTCCTTGGGGGAAGGATTTTGAAGTAGACGAATTCAAAAAGCCAGACTTTACCTCGTTGGAGATTCTCTCTTTCGCTACCGGTGGAATACCAGCTGGAATCAGTTCGTTTCCTCCTTTCGCTGAAAGAAGGCTTTGTGACGAAAGATGTGATGCCTCCCAGATATCCCCAACTACCACGACATCCGTGAGAATTTCGGATTCAAGAACGTCTCCCTCGGGAACGTGATTGGCGCCTCTGCACCAACCGAACCCAATACTTTCATTGCTCCTGAAGATGATGCCATTTATACTCAGTGGAAGAAGAAGTCGTGGGCCATGCAGGTGGCTTGCCACGAGCTTCTGGGTAAGTAGCTTACGTCCATCTCACTCTACTTGTCTACTTCCGGAAACTCATGTCGATTGTACACAGGCCATGGAACTGGAAAGCTCCTGACAGAGGACAGGGACGGAAACCTCAACTTCGACAAGGAGAAGGTCATCAATCCAATCACCAAAGGCAAGGTCAAGACTTGGTACAAGCCAGGCGAAACTTGGAGCACTTTCGGTGGAGAGATCAGCTCGAGCTTTGAAGAGTGCCGAGCGGAGGTAGTTGCTCTTTTCCGTTCGTCACTCAACCCCTACCCACAGCCCAACAAGGGAGCTGACCTCAGTTCCGTCTGGCAGTGGCGAACGATAAACGTATCGCGAAGATCTTTGGTGTCGAGACGGAGGAAGACGTGGATCTCATGCAGTATACCACCTTTTTAGAGATGTGCCGTGCTGGTGTCCGAGGCTTGGAGTGGTTCGACCCGAAGACGAAGAAACATGGGCAGGCGCACATGCAGGCCAGATGCGGTATCTTCGTTCGTCAACCCTCCAACCTTTCAACGGGTGCAGGCTAATGGAGCCGGATGCAGAAATGGCTCCACTCTAAGGACATTGTCACTCTAGAGGAAAAGCGGGATGAAACCGGAACCCTTGTAGATGCTCACATCAAGATCGATAGAGAAAACCTGAAGAAGAACGGTCAAAAAGTCGCTGGCGATCTCCTGCTCCTTCTTGGAATCTACAAGTCGACAGCAGACCCCACGGCGAAGAGCTTCTACCATGATCTGACCACTCCTCATCAGAAATGGCAGACAGAGCTGAGGGACCTTGTTGTACGTCCAATTCCTTGCCCCTCTAATTTTTTGGCTGCGATTTTAATGCTGATGGTTTGACTCCTTCTGCAGTTCAAGAAAAAGCTTCCGAGGAAGATTTTCGTGCAGGACAATACATTCGTGAAAGATGACGAAGCAATCCTTAAGGAATACGAGCTCTCGACTAAAGGTGCTATTCAAAGTTTTATCGAAAGGGATCTTTAATTTAAAGATCTGTATTTATTGCACGAATCAACTCAATCTACTGAAATGTATCACACCGTCTTGAATCTGAATTGTCGAAGTGTGCACCAAAGCTTTACAGTCTCGATTTCGTTGTCCAAGCGAGCTCCAATATGGATGTGGTACGTGTTTCATTGGTCCGCTCGAGAGCCATAAGCTTGATGATGATACTTATCAGAAAGCCAGCAAGGAAAGGTCCCGTTAATATGCCAACAACCACAGGCAGTGATAAAGTTGTAAAGTGCTCAATAAATCAACTCCTTGTACAGAGGTGCCAGTGACTGTTTCCTTCTCGTGAAAGCTCTAGAGAGGGGGTGGATGCTCGCGGAGATACCACTCACATAAAGCCAAAACGAACTTCAGGCTCATTAGCTCACTCCCGGTTCAAGTTACATAAAATTTGTATAACTTGATTGGCCCGAGGAAACATATGTAATACTTAAATGCTCCAGCATCTGCCCACATACAATCTCAAGCGCTAAGCAAAAGACATGGATTCCTGGCGGTGAAGCACTTGGATGAAGCAACTTTGATGATGGCAACGATCCTTCCAGACTTCAGAGCTGTTGGAACAGGATCTGGAGTTATATATCACTCTACCGACGACTTCTAGTGCACCTTTGTAGTGCCTGGAGGGGTAGAGCGAAATCTCATCTATTTATTCTATTACGCAGCGGATGGATGTATGACTGACCAAAGCACGTGACAGGGTCCGTCAAATTAGATGGGCTGAGGATGACAGAGGCTACTGAAGTGGGCCGTGTTGCGGTGGGGTGGTGCATTGTTCCTTTCATTATTTTCAGTCCATCGCAGACCACCAATGCTGTCTCAGAAACCGAAGTATGTGTACTTCCAGTGTCTTCAATACGCTACCTTTATTCCCACAGGGTCTCCTTGGCACTAAAGCTGCTAGTGCGGTCCTGCATACCACCCATAAGTATTCTCGTTGAAGAGGACGTGGCTAATTGCGTTGCGTGCTGAGCATAGCGAAACGACACTTACAGCTACGAGTTAAAAGTCAAAAGGACAACTATAACCTGTCTTCTGCAAAAATTTGCACGCTGTCATAGCGGCTGACATTTTGCCTCTTAATTTTAGTTGGAAGGGTACCTGGTGATATACCTTTCTCTTCCTCCTTTCTATGTGCTGACCCTTGCTCATCCTGTCAGCATCAATGCCTTCTTATGTAAGGAAATATTCCACCGGAGTTTCTCTATATATTCATGGCATTCCGGCTTTCTGTCCCGCTTCTCGAAATAAAACAAATGACATTAATGACTCCTCACGATCTATAAGACCTTTCGCCAGGCTATCTCAGAGGTCCATACCCTGATCGGCTTCAGCTTCAGCTTCAAGCCAACAAGAACAGGGATTCCTTCAGCCCAAAAGCCAGGGAAAGGAAGAATCTTCGAAAATGGTCAACAAATCCCAGTACATAGCAGACCTCGAACCGCCATTCTGCTCCTTGGCAGTCAAGAAGAGCTTCGATGGGTTGACCAGAGAGGAAAAGCTGTATGCGCATTGGATTTGTTAGTCCTGCCTTCCCTTCTAAATCCTTCGCGGCTATGAGTGTTTCCGGTATACTTATTCGTGCTCATGGACAGCCAAAGCGAGTTGGGCTGGTGCACGTGTGATAATGGTCCGATTCTCTCTCTATTGGCAATCCTTTTCAGAAGGAGCTGGATGAATACAATAGGAACAATGGGCGCCTCACGCCAACTCGCTGTACGACTTCCTGATCTTGTTCTTCACCGATCCTTCTACTGGCACCATCTTCGCAGACATGGAGGAAGTTAGAAAAAAGGCTGGCGTGGAGGAGGACGAGTTCAGGTATTTCGTTGGATGGACAGCGCAGGCTCGTCTTTATCTCCTGCTTGGCGTTCTACAGGCATGCTGATAACACTATGTGGTTCACAGGTCCTTTCTAATCTCGTGAACTACAAATGTTTTGGCAACACCAAGTTCATTCCTCGCAGTTCACCATCCACAATTGACAAATTGGTCGTCTCTCATCCTGCGGGGCCCCAAACTTTCCGAATACTGGCCAAAGGTACGCAGGCACCATCTTGCTTGCTCAGACATTACCTATCTCTTAGAACTGAAACTCATAATTTTCCAAACCAGCTCAAAGAAGTAATTTACTCGCTCGACCCAGAACCAATTCTCCAAATTGGAAAACCATCATCTGGACACCTTTCCAACCTTTATCCCGACTCTCCAAGCATCAGTGATGCAGAAGTGGAACAAGTTTCTGAACTGATGCGAAAAGAGGGAATTGAGCCGCAGAACACTCGGTAGGCACTTTCTCTACTATTCTCTTGCCCACTTTGGGATAAATGATGAACGATGGGCGTGTCTCAGCTTGAGGAAGGACGGTAATGGACAATTTACCCTTCTGATTGCTAGTGTAGAGAATGGGGAACACGAAAAAAATCCCCTGAAAGGGGAATCCCTGGAAATAAAAGTCCAACTTGGTTCGCTATTCTACTCCTTTCATCTCACCTCATGCAGACAATGCTCATAAATAGGTGTGAATAGGTGATTACAAGGACTCAATGGCCAAGGTCGTCTCCTTCCTCGAAGAGGCAGTGAAATGGGCCAGTACGTCTCCCTCCCCTAACCACGAACTTTGATTCATCCCAAATCACAGAGGATGAGAATCAGGCTGGGATGTTGAAAGACTACATCACCTCCTTCCGAACGGGTTCTATGTCGGCCCATCGCGAAGGCTCCAAGAAATGGGTCACAGACATCGGGCCAGTCGTGGAGAGCTATATCGGGTTTGTCGAGAAATATTTAGACCCGTACGGCACGAGGGCAGAGTGGGAGGGCTTCGTAGCTGTCGTCGATGTATGCATCACATCTCCTTTAAAACACATGATGGCAACTCATCGGGAAATAGAAAGAGCAAAGCAAGCTCTTCAAGCAAATGGTCGATGAGGCACCTGAATTGATTCAGGCCCTTCCTTGGGGAAAAGATTTCGAAGTAGACGAATTCAAAAAGCCTGATTTCACGTCTTTAGAGATACTCTCTTTCGCAACTGGCGACATCCCAGCAGGAATTAGTCCGTCTTCTCTCTTCATCTCGCAAAGACATAGTGAGAGAGTATGTAACACGGAGCAGACATCCCCAACTACCCCGACATCCGTCAGAGTCTAGGATTCAAAAACGTCTCCTTGGGGAACGTGACTGGCGCTTCTGCACCGACCGAACCCAACACCTTCATTGCCCCAGAAGACGATGCGCTGTTCAACGAATGGAAGAAAAAGTCATGGGAAATGCAGGTTGCATGTCATGAGCTTTTGGGTATGTCAATGATGTCCAACTTTCTGCTCCCTATAAACCATACGTGATGGTCACAGGTCATGGAACTGGCAAACTCTTAACAGAAGACAAGGATGGGACCCTCAACTTCGACGTAGAGAACGTGCTCAATCCAATCACGAAAGGAAAAGTTAAGACGTGGTATAAGTCCGGCGAAACCTGGAGTACCTTTGGAGGAGAAATCAGCTCGAGTTTCGAAGAGTGTCGGGCTGAGGCCGTGGCTCTTTTCTGTCCGTCATCACCTATCTACGCTTTTCCTCAAAACCAACGAGAGAACTTACGGCCTGTCCCGGGGATAGTGGCGAATGATAAACGCATTGCAAAGATATTTGGTCTTGAGACTGAAGAAGAGGTGGAACTGATGCAGTATACGACCTTCTTGGGAATGTGTCGTTCTGGCCTCCGTGCCCTGCAGTGGTATGATACCAAGACAAAGAAACATGGTCAAGCGCACATGCAAGCCAGATGCGGGATCTTGGTTCGTCGTTCCCGTCCTGGACCTTGGCCTCCTCTACCCTTGTATGGATGCAGGCTAACCAAGCGGGATGCAGAAATGGATGCACTCGAAGGGCATTGTTAATCTGGAGGAGAAGCATGATGCGGATGGCACCTTGATAGATGTTTACATCAGGATCGACCGAGAAAATTTGAAGAAGAATGGCCAAAAAGTAGCTGGAGATCTCTTGCTCCTCCTTGGAATCTACAAGTCGACTGCAGATCCCACGGCGAAGAGCTTTTACCATAATCTAACGACCCCTCACGAGAAATGGCAAACCGAGCTAAGGGACCTTGTTGTACGCTATTTTGTTGATCCGCGAAGTCAATGCTAACTTTTTGATTCTCATCTAGTTGAAGAAAAAGGTTCCGAGGAAGATTTTTGTGCAGGATAATACTTTCGTCCAGCATGACGAGGCAATTCTTAAGGAATACGAACTCTCTGCCAAAGGGGCCATTCAAAGTTTTATTGAAAGGGGTCTTTAAACAAATATCCGGTTTTTTTTTGCATCAATTAACTGAAATACAAGGCGCAATTTGTGAAATGGCATTATCAAAGTAAAAGTTCAAGGGAACTTTCAGAACAGCAAGGCCAAAGCACAGCAGGACTCTTGACAGTCTTAGTCAAGCAGAAAGCTTTTAATGTCTCAGTCTTGTCAAGGACCGTAGTGCTGGCGATTATCAGCGAAACAAGGTTGATCAGCAACGAAAGTGCTCTTACGGTGTAGTCAAAAGTTCCAATTCCTTTTTCTTCCTTTCCCCCCACTTCGCCACCAACTACCATCGCTGAATATCTAGCGTAGGGCACGTCGTTTCCGCCTGCATTCGCCAGCAGAGCACTAAGCCTCACTAAGCGTGTGTGTATCATCTTCAAGTAGTCAAACGTACCTCTTTGCTTCGAAGTGCCACGTTTTTCCTTCTTCCGAAATAGTTATCTTCATTCCATGCTCCCCTTTTGTTCCATCGTCCGTCGGGAACCCTGTTTCGTGGGGTTTCGTCTTCCATATGTCCCCAACGAGTTCAAGGTGAAATTTCAACTTGTTC
>MU271745.1:0-27318 GCA_021432655.1 Atractiella rhizophila
TTTCATTAATTCTGAAAAGATCTGCCATCAAAGCTTGCGTTTCATGATATAACTTATGAAATACGTACCTATACGGAAGGATCGAGTCCCAACGTTTCACCATTGGCTTGAACTCCTTCTGCCCACCGTCCCCTCTCAGAAGTCTGAAAGCTGGAAGAAGCAAGACAACGTGTAGATCAAGCAGTCGAATAGGAATGTTGTTTTCCAAGTCCCAATGACTCAACACTGAACATGAAAGAAACATTAAAATGTCGAGCATTGAGTAATATGACGACAATAATGAGCGAATTGGATGTGGAATAGGATGGCCGTGGAGAGTGTCACGTGTGGGGCAGATCTGAATGGAAAGATGGAGAAGCGAATGGGAGCCATTACCCACCCATTTCGCCCTTGTAAATTGCACGCGCGAGATTATCGGCACTCGGTGCCCTGCTTTCCTTTTGATCCTTTCCGATTTCCGACCAGCCATTACACTTTCAACTGGCCAGCACACATCGCTCGTACTTGTTAATTGCTGCCTGGAAAATAGATAGGGTGAGTGAATGTGATTTGTGTGGCTAGGAAGGCTGGATGTGGCTGCGGATGGGAGTACTCCCCATCTAAACGGCCGGCCCATCTCATTGCTTTTAGTGTGCTTCTTTTCAATCTTTTTCCCTTTCTTTTCTTTGAAATTATCACATCCATCCATCGAGGATTCAGCTACTTATACCATCGCTTATTTGACGCTCACTCACGCTGACACTCAGACATCACATCATCAGCTACGATCGCCATTCGCAACTGTTGTCTGGACAACTTTACTTCTTTTACAGTGAGTCTTTATTCATTCCTATCCATCCTATCCTCCAGCGTATCTCTCCTGAGCTGTCACTTGAGCATTACCATCATCTTGTATCTCTAATGTCCAATGTCAATACAACAAACAGACAAGCGATGGACGCTCCAATTCGACTCCGTCTTCTCGCTGTTTCGTCTTTGTTCTTATTTCACTCTTTCCTTTCTGGTCTCCTCTTCCCTCTTCCTTTACCCTTTCTTCTCTTATTACCACTCTATTACTGCTTAAATAACGAATCACGCTAACATTGGACCAGAAACATGCTCTTCTCCTCGCCCTACGCCACCACGACGCCCCACTCGACCTCCACCCACTCCCTCCACGTCCACACCACCCTACCCTCCCACCCACACACCCGCCAATCCTCCCGTTCCTCCGCCTCCTCCTCCTCTCCACCCTCACTCCCATCGTCCTCCTCCTCCCCGCACTTCCTCACTTCCGCCGCCGCACCTGGCTTGAACCCAGCAGCAGAGGTCACACATCCGCGGAGAAGCAAGGAAGACTATTCGACCAAGAGGGCGAGGGTTCAGAGTTCGCCGTATGCTTTGTCAGGAGGAAGTGGAGGTGGAGGGAGGGAGAGGGAGGGCAGTAGGGACGGGACGGCAGGCGTAGTGGAAGGGGAGTTGGGAAACATGCGGCTCGGGAGTACCGACGAGGGGACGGGAAGAGAAGAAGAGTGGGGAGCGGTTGGCGTCGGCGGTGGAGTGATGATGCCTGCCATGTCTCCCATGCCAACGATGAGCGGGCCGGGAGAGATTCGCGCGATCGTTGGACCCGGTGGAATGCATGGATTCGCTCCTACGAATGGGATCAACGGAATCAATGGCATCAATGGGATACAAGCGATGGGTGCGGTGCAAGGGATGGGGGGGATACAGACGATGGGAGGGATGCAAGCCATGGGAGGGATGGGAATGAGCTTCGGAGCTATGCCAGTGTACGACCCCTATTCGAACCCCTACCTCCAACAGCAACAACAACATCAACACCACCAGCAACAACAGCACCAACAACAACAGCCGCAACTCGCTCCATCCCCTTCCCCCTTCCTCCACCCCCTCCACCAAGCCCACACACCAAGTGCGCACCCGTCCCCCTCCTCTCTCCTCCCCACTCCTCCCCTCTCCGCACTCGCCAACGCCGTCCGAACCGCGCTCACGACCTCAGCGCAAGACCGAGCGCGCCATCAATTCGTGCAAGTGTGGCTCACATCGTCCTACACCGTCTGGACCGAAGGCAATGTTTCCCGTCAGGGATTGTACGGCAGCTATTTGCGCACGTGCGAGCGATGGGGAGTGAAGGCCATCAACTCGGCGTCGTTTGGGAAAGCGGTCAGACAGGCTTTTCCGTCCATTAAGACCAGGAGACTCGGTGTGAGAGGGAACAGCAAGTATCATTATTGTGGTATTAGACCCGCGAATCAGTCCGAGGCCGAAACGCTGGCGCTGTTGAGTAGAGATGGGGCAGCGGAGGAGGGGACGGAGAAGGCCACCACGGAGGAGAGCGCAGAAGATGAAGAGGATAGAGATAGATTGCCCGTCGGCGTTAGGGGCGGATTGACCTTACCGTTACCCGCTGGAGGTTCTGGTGCAGGTAGTGCAGTGGGAGGAGGAGGAAGTGGGATTGCAGCCGGGATGAATTTACCGCAGACACCGATGACAGCCAGACCATCTGTGAGCCAACAACAACAGCAGCAGGGAATGGGACAACAACCGCGGTTGAGGAGGAGGAACGAGGCCGGAATGCTGTGTGTGCACATCAAAGGTGTCGAGAAGGTCCTGTCCGAGTTCCCCGTACTCGCTTCCTCTTCTTCCACCACCAACAACACCTCTTCGAATACAACTTCCAATTCTGGGGTAGACATCGACCTCGACGTCGACATCAAAGACGAACACAATGGATCTGTTACAAATTTGAAACCAGAAGATGGAGGATCGGCTGCATCGGTGAGGAGGGAGGAGGAGAGCGTATGGGAACTGGTGATGGAACACTGTGGATCCTTGGTCGAGTGCGCGAGCGAGTTGAGGTTCGATCAGTTCGAGATGTCCATCAGGAGCTTCTGGGGAGGTCTGAGCGAGAGGGAGAGGGAGATCGTAGCTGACACGGCTGGTGGAGTCGTCAATGAGATTTATCGTGGTGACGCTGTCGTGTTCAATGTAGGTTTTCACTCCAGTCTTCTACAAAGATCTGCGAGATGACATTGATGCTTTTTCTTAGGAAATCTTGGAGCTCTTGCACAATCAAACCCTCACACCGTTACCCGTTCAGGTCTTCGTCACTCTCCGACAGCTCGCGGAGAACATGGAGCAGATCATCATCCAATCACTCGTCGGCTTCCCTCAGTCTTTCATCGGCCCAAAAATAGAACTCGCTGCAAGGTTCGGAGTGAGTGACCTTTTCTTCTTGAGAAGCACAAACGCTGATGAAATGCAGCATCTCATCGTTCGACACCTCGGCATTTGCCAGCTGACACAGTCCTTGAATGGACTGCTTGATAATCCTTTGAACGTCCGACAAATGGCGGAAGCGTGGGAGGTCGTGGATTTCGAAACTGTGAGGAACCAGGCTGCTTTGGTCACTAACGTTCGTCCTTGGCCTCATTTCATCATTTGAATGGAAGAGATTAACGGATGGCTCAGTGTCAGCATGACCTCCTTACCTCCTGCTTCAACGATTTCCGAATCCTCCTTCACTCAAACCACACCATCTCTATACCTGATTTAATCCTCTACCTCGAAACCATCTACGAGCGTTGCCTCCGCCCTCCAGTTCCCCCACAACCCACACCGTCCCCAGACGCACCACAAGGCATCTCCCCCCGTTCTCTCCTCGTCCGTTGGTCCTACGTCTCCTCCCAGATCATGCGAGACCTCACCCTCAAGTCCTCGCCCGCATTCGGGAGCTTCCAAATCCTCTCGCTCTTCTGCGAAGAATGGCTTGGCCTCAAAGTCCTCCGACGAGTCGCCTTGCAGATCTCAGCCATAGAACCTCCTGCCACCGTCCAACAACCTCCAACGAGCTTACCAACAAAACAACAAGCCTTCGTCCCCCCTCCACTCAACCTCTCTTCCCCCGGAGATTTCCTCAACTTCTCCTCGCCGTCCTCCCAACCACTCTTCTCGCCCACCACCCAAGCGGTCATCGATTCGGCAAATGCTTCCGCGTCGCTGGGTGGTATCGGTATCGGAGGTATGATGCCGATGGACAGCTTCGGGTTCGGATTAGAGGGATCGAACGAACTGTTGGGCATTGGTGGAGGGATGGACCTGTCTTCGCTCGGCGTGGGTGGAATGGGATTGGACTTCGGATTGGGCGTCACACCGTCGACGGAGGCGAAGAGCCCGATGGGAGGACAGAATCAAGAAGAGGAGAAGAAAGCGTAGACCATGTTGGTTTGATTTGATGGATGGATGGTCGATTAAAGGATATGCTTCGAAATTCTGGTCATCTAGTTGTTTGTGATTCGTGCTTGCTTTGAGAACTGGTTGTCTACCCTTGAACTCTCATCGTTTCTGTCCCCTTTACCCTTCACATTATCTATGAATCCAGCAAGGAAGGAGGAAGTGCTTTCGTTATACCTCTCGAGCAGAGATTACCCCACATAGCCTAGGGACCACGCAATACTTTTTTTCACATTTCGAATAAGACGACAAGTTAACGCAGACATTGACTGCTCGTTCTTCAAAATCAAATATTCGTTCGCTGCTGTGTAGTTGTGCTACCCATATCCTTCTTAGGAAGAAGTCAAATAATCTCAGTACCCTCACTTACGCCCCTCCTCATTCTCCTATTCTTCGTCGATTTGGAAGGAGGTCAGGACAAGTTGTATTTTTTGCCCCTTTTACCCAGATTGCTTGCAAAATGGACGATTGCTGTTCAAACATTTCATTCCACTGCACTGGTACCAATAGTAGAAAGGGAGAGAAAGGAAAGGTAGGATTGCTGAGTATACCACAGCTTGTCCTCATGCCAAACCATCCACCTCGGGGCTTCCTCAACCTCTCGGGAGTGGACGAGCACACCAGAACGAGCTTCCCATATCCTAAGTACGCGGTCACTTCCAACTACATGTCAGTCAATCACTGCGACGGAGACGTTAGAAGAGAGAGAACAAACTGGTCGTGAGATACGGAATCGAGAGAAAAGAAGGAGTGAAGACATCACATGGGTGGGACATGTAAGAGGACGTGTGCTCTGGATAGAGCACGATTGGACGATTTGGAAAACGGAGGTCATACAGCGCGGCGTAACTTGAAGTATTCGTAAATCTCATTGACTTGAGAGGTATAAAACACACCTGTCCATTCCAAGTACCGCGACTTCCCTCTCACTCTTCTCTCTCTCTATCCACCGCACGCCATACACCCCTATTTGAGCTTTCCAACTTGGGCCCTACGCCCACGCGATTTTAGCACTTTTCCTATGTCGGAAAAGCAAAGCACGAACCGTGGGTCTAGATGAAGAAACTCGGATGTCGATTCCTTTCACCTCCCCCTTCCTTGTCCCAACAAGGATAAGCTCTTCTCTCCAATCAACGCTCCAAACTGCCCCTCCTCCTCCTTTCCCTCCGGTCCTCACAACACTCCATGCGGTTCGGTTACCAAATTCCCCTTCCCTCGTCCAGAAGTGGACCGCCGCATCAGTACCTGCTTTCCCTATCAAAGACTAATTCACTTCTATGGTGGTGACGGGGAGACGAACCTACCGCACCTCTCCCGTCCCGGAGAACCGAGCACCAACCTGTAGTGCGTTCAAGGGTTCTCCTAACTCGTCGTCAGTTTCATCCACCGCATGTAAGAAAAAGCTCCACGCTTGAGTGATCTCCATGCCTGTGTCTGAGTTTGTTGTGCAGAGGACGACTGGGACACTTGATACGGATGTGGGATCAAGTGTACCACCTCGAGACGTTATTCTAGATCAAAGGAACAGTTATTTCTGAGCATGATGGCTGGAGTTTGTAAGGGCGGACAGCATCAAATTTCTTTCGCAGTGAACCATCATCTAAAGTGTGTGAGCACGCGACTTGCATGCAGTGAAGGAAGGACTCACAGAATCTGAACGACGGACAAAGTTATAAAGCGGAAGCTTTGTGGTCGGCACTTTCATTTTGCTTGTACTGCCATTCCGACGCTTGGGAATGAACCAGGCACTGGTCAGAGGCATTTGTCAAGCGGGTCCAGTTCTGATACGTTCAAAGGGACCGACCTAAGCTCCCCGTTCACGTCGCCTACTCTGGCTACGTTGTTTGACTTCCCCAAGGCAGCATCAGGCATAAAGGCGAAACTGGATATTGTCGCGACATCTGTGCTGGCACGAGGTGAAATCTTTGTTTCGATCCAGAGATGCTGTGGATCTGGATTGGAAAAGAAACAAGAGCGTCCTCCTGCTCTGTACATAGAATGATTAAGCAAATGTGGTGAGGACAGTGGGACAGGCTTACTGTTGCATTTTTTGACTGTTGGAATAAACATTATTAGAAGCTGAAGCAGCACGCCGTTCTAACATCCGGTATACACCTTCCACTCGAAGTTTTCTCTCTACTCTTGGAGCTGCACTTTGACCATTTTGCTCTGGAGATGCAATATGGCGATGAGATGGCAGTTTGGATTGATACAGTGCTTTTCCTGATGGCAAGACTGCTTGAAGCGAACTGGAAGATGGATTGGGAGCCTTGAAATATCGTTGCGTCGCCTCATCGTAAACGTACCCTGGAATATGGCGCATCCTAAGTGTTTCTCTGCCAGGGGGATTTGTCAGACGCCAGATCGTCAGATGCAAAGCTATTCATCCAATGGATTAGTAAAGAATAAAGTCGGCTACGACCATTCTCCCTTCGTAGATTTGGTTCCGGCAAGAAGCAGAGCGGTTCCATTTGGCACCAACATTTCTTGAGGGGTCAAGATTGTCCTTGGATGAAATATTTCGTGACGTGCCTTGAGAGCAATTTCTTTGGCTTTTCTGGGATATGAATCGTCTTCTATGTCATCAGAGACTGTTTTAACGACTTTAGATGTTGCGTGATGCGCTAACGGTTTATCTTACAGCTGGAGAACCTTCACACCTATTGGGTAAGCAAGAGAGAAGAAGTTTGGCATGCTCTTTGCAAACACATACGCTCTACACTGTACCCCTTCTCAGCAACAATAAATGACCCTTCCTCCGTTCATCCTCATGCCATCCGAAAAGCCCATTCCTCCTTTCATCCTCAATCACATACCCCTTGTCCGTCATAATCAACTTTTTCACATCTTCATCTTCTAGTAATGCTTCAAAGAGCACTAAATGGCTTGGCCATGGCTTCCGCTTTCCCCAACCAGGTCCGGCTCCTTCGTACATTCTCTCCTTCAGAAAAGCGACGGGGTCATCATAAAACGTATCTGCCTCGTCCTCCCCTTCTAGCTGGAATCCGGGTGGATCACAAGTCAGGAACCAGCTTCCGTCCACCAAATCAGGTCGATGGATGTACGAAAGCCATGTAGTTGAATGGCACGGGGCTAGGACGCCAAGTGTCGCATTTAATGGAAGACTATGAGAGAGGAAAAATGGTAGGGTGGCTTGGGCAGACATGTGGAGGAAAGCTGGGACGAGAAGAATTGCGTGAATGATCGCAGGAAGCAACCAAGTCCACTTTACTGAGGCAGTGTTGGATAAGTTGAAAGAGGGGGGGAAAGATAGAGACGCAATGATGTGCAAGATCGGCAGGACAGGGAGGAGAAAGCGATGTTCTTTGTGCGGTAGGAAGGAGAGAGAGACTAATGTCCATAGCACCAGAATCTTCAATTTTCGCACCACGCTCCGTTCCGGTTCTCCATTAGTCTGTCCTATCCGTCTATCTGTCCTTTTGAACGCTTCTGCAAGGAAAGCGGGGATCCACGCCCCCAGAACGACGGGCAATCCTTGCAATATGTACCAAGTGGGGTCGTGAGTTCCATAAAACGATGCTCCGCCTTGAAATATGTTGAAATGCACGAAATTGAAAGGTGTGAAGGTGAGCCGAGAGTAGAAGAGGCTGTCTATAGCGAAGCACAAGGCGGCTATGGCGAATGTAGCCATAATGGTTTGATGGATAAAAGCCTTGGATAGAAATGTGGGCAACAGAGGGATCAGCAGGAGAAGTGAGGAAGGACGCAGAGCTACTGCGAGGCCTAAAAAGCAGAGAGATTTGTATATGTTTTGTCCCTTCAATCGTGAACGATCCTCTGATGTTACCGTTGCCGCCCAAGGAAGATGAATAAGTCCTAATAGTAGCAGAAGAGCCTCAAGAGCGTTTGAAATGGCACGAACGGACGTGAATGCTGCGTAGAGAGAGGCGAGGGAGATGAATAAAGCGTTATAGCCGACATATGGGCGAGATGGAAAGAGCTTTCTTGCTAATTTGTAAGTGTAAAAATCTGTCAGACTTGCGATAGTAGCCTGAAGCAACTTTGAGGTCAAAATCTAGTTATGTTGGAAAAAGTCAGTGGAATGTGGCTATAAAGGCGAACGGCTCACAAGAGACCATCTGTTGTCACAGTGTAACAGCTTCAAAACCCACCATGGTGCAGCAAAGAGCAGAGGGTGGAGAGGAGAGCGCAAGCGAGCAGAGGGACGCCATTCCCACGTCTCAAAGCCGTACCCAAAGACTAGCCTGTGCGCGGGTTCGAGAGACTGATAATATTCATCTGGGACGTAGAAGGTGTTGAGCGCGAGCGCGTTGAGCAGGCGAAAAAGGAGGAGCTTCGTTGTGAACTTCATGGTCAGGTGATCAGCGTTAAGCATAGTTGACGATTCACAGCTCCAGCATTTCAGTAGCTTCAGTACCAACGCTTGGGTTATTCAATTTGAGATCAGCAATGCAGACGAGGCAATGCAGCGTTTCGACAATCAAGAATCACAATGTTATTGCAAGAAAGACGAAGTATGTGGAATGAGGGTTCAGGCCGTTCAGGTTGAACGGGCAGCAGAATTGCGCGGCCAGCTGGCGAACAAATGGCTTAATCCAACCCGTCATTGTTGAAATCAAACACCTCCGACACCTCCTCTTGATGATCTCCCTCATGACTATCCTCGTTTGCCTGAGCACTCACAACCTCCGATACTCCTTGTTGACCCTCATCCTGCCCTTCCCAGCCTTCTGCACCTTCTTGATATTCATACTCCCCTTCATGATGCTCGTACACTCCGGCATCGTCCCCCATGTATTCACCAGCTCCATACTCCATTTCGCAATTGTTTTCATCATGTTCTCCCCCCTCCGCAGCTCCTTCAGCAGGGGGAGCAGTCTCTTCCTTCTTTCTCCCAATTTCCTCTTCGGGGGGAGGAGTTCCGTACTTTCCGCCCGTCGCTCTGCGATAAAAATCCATATCTACACTTGTACGTTAAATATGCCCAAAAATTAGAAAACACAAACCTATTTTCTTCCGACTTTTCAATGCTTGAGTAAGACCATCGCCGTTCACTTTCTCTTCTTTATTCCATTTCTTCTTAATCTGGGCTCGAGAACGATCAGGGAAGAGTTTGGCTATCATTTCGAAATCTGTCCCAAACATGCTAACCGCCTAAACGATAATGCATGAGCTACTCGGTTCTGATGAGGAAAGAAAGCGGCAAACATCGTAAAAGAGTGCAGTATCCCCTTCTGTCCACCTGGCCGCACGTTGCCGTTTGCTCCACGTATGGCTGTTGACGAATCGGTCCCCTTGATTCTCATAAACAGTCTCTGCTCTCCCCATAGTCGCAATATTCGTTGGCTAACATACGAAAACTGAGTCAGAGCAAGGAAACGAAGGGAAGGGACGCACATCCTTCGTCCTGTCGACTTGCAAGGATTCCTCGTCGATGACAAGCTCTCCATTGACAAGTCGAAGTTGAGGGGCATAATGCGACTCGACGAACTGCTCCTCGGCCTCTTCTACTGCTTCCATATCCCCACCGGCCGCTTCCACAGCAGCTGCGAGTGCATCGTCCGGATTTGCCGTCTGCTCTACGACCTCCATCACTTCGCCTTCCGCTGGTTCTGCACTTTCCCCGTCCTCCTTCTCCATCCCCATCCCTTCGTCGTCACTCGGCGCATCTTTCCCCTCTTTGAAAGCTTCGATACGATTCATACGCATCATCTGCCTCTGTTTCATCTTCGTCCTCGCTTTTGCACGGCGTGCCTTCTCCTCATTCTGCTTCTCGCGCATATGTTCATACCGGCTAGATATACGTCCCTGGCCCGTATCCTCACAAATCGTCGACATCAACGTCTGCGTAGGATCAATGTCACCTGTTAATAGCTGACGCCTGAGTTTCTTCTCGTTCTTGATAGTGGACGTTTCAAACTCTCCGTCTCCTTCGACAGTATCATCAGCTGCACCACTGACGTCCGTTTTCTCCTTTCTTGACTGTCTTTTCTTTCTTGGGAGTCGGTCGCCCTCTCCTTCTACGCCAGACTCTTCATCTCCCTCTCCTATTTCATCTCCCTCTACTTCATCCCTCTGCTTTGGCTGTCTCTTCTTCCTCGGAGGCCTGCAGCCTTCACCGACTCTGTCAGACGTTTCTCCCCGTCCTTCTTCTTCTGTCTCAGCACGCTTCCTTTTCCTTGGTGCCTTCTTGCTTTTTCCACTCTCATTCACCGTCGCAGCTCCCTTTGCTCCAGCAGCTCGAAGTGGTTTCCTATTCTTCTTCTGGTTTTCTCCGTCATCATTCTCCTGCTCCAACACAGGCGCACCGTCCGCTTGCAAGTTCATGACGGCAATATCTAAGTCCATCGAACCACATTGTTCTCCTACAGGAGCTTCATGAGGAAGGAGAGTGGGGTCAATAGCAATGTCTTGATATCGTCCCCTTCTTGGAAGAATAACATTTTCTTCACTGATCGCTGGCAGGGCTGATATGGCAGCCGTGACGGTTTCCTTATTAGGGACAGATTCCTTCCCTTTCCCCTTCTTGGAGCTTTGGAGTGTTGGTGGCGGAGTCGCTATCGGCGCTGGGGATGGTGAAGGTCTAGATGAAGATGGTTTGGAGGCTAGAAACGAGGGCATGGTGTGCCCAGGGATGAGGATAGTCCCAGATTTTGAAGATGAAGAAGTAAGCGTAGGGGCTTTGAGAGCCGGTGGAGGAGAAAGAGTACGGGCTGTCCACGAGGGTTCTTCTTCATCGACATCGTATAGTTGATTATTTTGAGAAGTGGAAGCTACTGGTGTGGGTCGTAGTTGAGATGTGGAAGCACCCTGCCATGCTTGTCGATCGATTTTGGACTGAGAGAGAGCAGGACTTGTCGGTGCAATTGAGGATGTAGAAGGAGAGGCCGCACTGAGACGTGATTTGAACAGTGCTGGCTTGAACTTGACGCCTCCCTTGTCTATGACGTAAAATAGGGATGTCAGTCTTGTGTTTCTGGTAATAAAACGATCTCAACGACAAAGCACTTCGACAGATTGGATCCACCGAACTCTGAATCATATCGTCACAGGGACTAATGGTCAAAGCATTTCATATAATCACAATTCTTGGAGCAAGGATCAGCGCAATGCCACATCTAAGATGAGCAGCGTTCTGCTTGCTTGTCTAATTAGTGCCAATATCTACTTGTTTACGAGCTGCGTGCGAGCTTCGCCAGTTCTCCAAATGAGGGCTACTATGTTCTGTTCCGCACAACAATAGTAAACACAGATCTCGCGTTGACTGAGCCGGTCCCTTCAAGTTCGCGCTCAAATAATGACGAAATGAAATGTGCGCGTCATGCCTTGTACATAAACGAATAGAACTTCTGATAACTCATTGCCACCTAGGCACGGTACAACTTCCATCCAAGCCGTCCTTGTATTTACTTCCTTTCCGTCTCATAAGTGTAAATTATCCTTCAGAGGCGATAATGTAACTCAGGAATGAAAAAGATGTTGATCATACTTCTCAACAACGGTTGCACGAAGAACGACAGGACAGGAAGCAAGAAAGAACACCAGAGTCAAAGGAGCAGAAGAAACCATTGGATCTAAAGGAAGTTGTTTCCCTTATTCCTTCCAGTTGAACAGCTTTCAATTTCTCCCCAAAAGAGCCAGCTTTCTCGTACGTTGACGGAGAGGATATTAGAAGAACCCATTCCCTTGGTACTGAGATATGGCCGAGAGAGAACTAACCAATTCTGGCAGACATTTCACGAAATCTCTATGCCTGACCTAACACTCTCTCCTTGAGGGATACTCCCCTACTCTCAAGTGCTATTATCCCCAAGACACCTAGGAGTGTCGATTGTGGCTCCAGATGATGCCCGAAGATGTATTGCTAATCACGTGCAAAGTAGTGCTTAAGGATGATTCAGGGACATGAAGGCAGGTTGAGGTACGAAGAGGGAAGGTCCGCGTCTCAAATATTTCCCTTCAGGCAATATGTTTACGATGCTATTCTTAATAACGCCGCGTGACATTAGGTGTCGTCGCATCTCGAAAAGTTCTAAAGGCACTGGGAACAAGCGGGCGGGATGCCTGTAGGCGGCAAATAACCAATACATAAACGACCAAAACAACTTATCAACCTCAGATTTCTTAGGACAGCAAAATTGCAAAGCAAAGATGATGAAGCCACAAGATCCCCTCCGACTCCACTGCTTCGCGGTCAAGTGCTCCAACTGTGGTGAGCCCTGCAAGTTCTTTTCTTTCGGTTTGCGATGTTGACAAGTGTATTGTCAGGAAAAACGACCTGGAAAGGATGCGGAAAGCATGTCGAGAGCGTTATGAAGGATGTGAGTTCATATTTAACTTTTAGGCACTGTTATTGAGTACCTAGCAGGTTCCCGAGGTTTGTGTTCCCATCAGCGATCATACAAGAACTTTGCTTATCGTAATCGGATGATGCACAGGAGGATAGGTGCACCTGTCCGAGGGAGTGAGAGTCTCGTCACTCTCAGAGCTCTTTCGATCACCCTTTGACAAAGGAGCAGGCCATGGAGTTGTGTAATTGTATAACAGTCAACATTCCACTGAGAGTTTCGCTACGCACATTTATTGTACATTCCATGTTTTTCGTCAAGTCCTGTTTAGTTTTGAGCAGCCATTCGGAAGTCCATTCTCCATCCCACTCCATAACCACTTCACTGCCACAGGATTCCCTTATCCAACACCCTATGAACAGTCAACAGTCCACTCTTCAGTTCATCGATCTTATAGCTCTGCGTATCCACCTTCCCGTGACTGACGTCAAAAACTCTGATCTTCTTCTTCTTCGCATCGTAATCAGCCACGACAGCGAACAGAGGCTCATTGGGTCCTCCGACCTTAAGGGATGAGCCTATCTTGCCCTTGAATTTGCAGTCCCAAGCAGCAGTAATGTCTCCTGGTCGAGGCTCATCTATTTCTTCGAGAGAGAGATGCTTCGAATCTGATACCTTAGAAGCAACAAACACTTTGAGGCCGTAGGATGAACCAACGCGCGGTAGAGCGTTCGGGATACTGGAGACGATCCCATCAATGTATCCGGCACGCGCATCCGTCGTTCCCCTCGCTCTTCCCCAGATCTGAGAGCCGATGGTCTGTGAGAATTGCGCGAGATCTCGCTGCAACTGGCGAGCAGAGAGGGCTCCAACAATCCGTTGAGAGATTGAGGTATTGTGATCGTCTCTGTCTCCATCAGCAAAGGAGAGGTCCACTACTGTCCTGGAATAATCATCGAAGACAACATTGATTTGATACGTGAAGAAAGCAGTGCCAGACTGGATCGCAGATGTGCCAGTGATCTCTGTCCTCGTGTCTGGAAGATGAAATGAGGCCGGTACACGAAGTGGTTTCGCGTGCCACCATTTGGAATCGAGGGAAAGATCAATCTCATGAGCTTTGGATCCTGGGTGTGCCCTCAGGTCAAGCGATCCACGAACCTTTCCCGGGACAGAAGGAGGAGAGATATGGTAGTCATGATAACTTCCCTGAGAAGTGACATGGGCCAACTGCTCATGAGCAGGAGGAGATGCTTCCATCGGTCTTGGACCTGAAGGTCCCTCCATGGAGGGTCGGGGAAGATCCGTAGAAAGTCGAGGTCTCCCAGCCGGGAGAGGTGGTGGAGGTGCATCATCTCCGTTATTGAAAGCACTGTCCATCTCCTGAGCAAACTCTTCAATTTGACTTGGATGCTGCTCTAGCGTCGGAGGACGGCGCGTTGGAGGCACGGAGCTATGCGAAGCGCTGGAGCCTTGTCGTCGAGAGGATGCCGTTGTGGCAGATCGCCCATGAGCTGGCACTGGCGGTGCTTCGGATATCAAAGCCTCTGGCTCTTCTTGCACGTTGTCTGCGACAATGGGCTGAGGTTCAGGTTGAGACGGTAGTGCTCGTAGTGGACGACCTGAGGGAAGTGCAGGAGGTGCCTCCTCTTCATCCTCCTCTCCGCCGGATTCTTCCTTTTCCTCATCGTTGGCAGGTTTCTCCTCAGCAGGGGCAGAGGGAGTCCGCATGGGCATGATTCCAGGCAGAGCAACACCACCCATTGGCACTCCCCTTCTCGGAGGGGGGAGCGCCGGCGGTTTCTCTTCCTCTTCCGCTTCTACTCATCACATCAGCATGCTGTCAAATGAAAGCAAGGGCGGGACAAAAATCGCACCATCCTCCTGTGTCTTCTCCCGAGTTTCCTCTTCAGTCGGCTGTCTCGGTGGTGCCTTCTTCGGAGGTGGTCTCATCCCCATAATGGGCATCCCAGCGAAAGCGGCCCGTCCACCAAGTTTCGCCATGCGCTCCGCAAGGGCAGTTTTCCTTGCCACCTCTGGATCCTCTTCTTCCTGCTTCTCCGCCTCGGGCTCTGATCCAACGAGAGGAGGAGACATCTTCGGGGGAGAAGCGACTGGTGGGGCTGCAGCTGGAGGAGAAGATACCTGATGAGCTGGAACGGTGGCAGGCGGCCGTTGCCCAGATGGAGGGACTGTGGGAGGGACAGATTCTTCCTCGTCAGACTCTTCCGCCGTCATAGGAGGGACGATAGGTAATTCCAGCTCCTTTCTTTCGCCGATCTCCTGAACGGTAGGCGGCGGCGGCGGAGGGCTATCCTCTAGTACCTGAGCAGCAGCCTCCTTTTCCTCCTTGACTGCTGCATCCTCGCCGTCAGGGTGACCTTCCAACCGCTCCTTCTCATCCTCTAAGCTCTTCTCCAATTTCTCCAATCCCTCCTCACTCTTCACTTCTTTAGTTCCCTCCACCTCGTCCTCCAGCGCTCTATCTACCTCTTTCACTTCCTCAACTTTTAATCCTCCATCATCGTCTGGAGGAGTGAGAGAAGATGTAGGAACAGGTGGAGGTGGAACAGCTGGGACCACGTCTTCCTCTTTCAGCTCAGCAGTCGTAGTAGCAGGGGTAGAGGTATTGCTCTTGCTCGATCCTCCCTTCCTCTTCGGCGGTGCAGCTCTCTTCGGGAGCGCAGGCATGGCAGCACCAGCGAGGGGAGGGGAAGCCGCTTCTGTGATTGGGGGAGATTGCACAGGCGGGGATTCGACGAGTGGAGGAGAGGCGGTTTCTTCAGCCGGAGGAGAAGCCGCTGAAGCTGGTGGGGGAGCAGGCTGTGGCTTGCCTGGGATGGGAGGACGGGCACCGAACATTCCCATGCCCATGCCCATACCACCTCCGAGTTTAGCCATCCGAGCCGCGATCCTAGCTCGTCGTTCTTTCTCCTCCTGCTCCTCGTCCACCTCCCCCTTTTCCCCCTCCTCTTCTTGCTTCTCCCCCTCCTCTTCCCCACCATCTCCAGAGCCAGAGGCACCGCCACTTGTGGTTCTTGAGAGCATGGGTGGCCGTCCAATACCCATGAGCGGCATTGGAGGGCTTGCACTAGTCGCTACTTCTCCTTCTTCAGCAGGTGGTGGAGGTGGCGCCGGAGGCCGCTTCCATACCTTCCCTGTTCCTGCTGGTTTAGGAGGCGGCGGTGGAGCAGCACCACCCATCCCACCTTGGAGCGCAGCCATGCGCTCCTTCAAACTGAGTCCTTTGCCAATGCTCGCTTTCGCATCGGCGGCGGAGAACTCGCCATCTTTCTTTTGTTCCTTCCCCTTCTCTTCCGACGCATCACTGACCGGAACTGCAGGCGCGTTTGCCGGTGGAGATGGAGTGTTGGCTGGTACGGGAGGTGGCATCGCCTTCCGAAAGGCGGCAGGTTTCGCCGCGCGCGGTGGTGGACCAGCAGCAGCTGGAGACGGTCGATTGAATGCGGCGATACGGTCGCGGAAGGATCCCACTGGCTTGGTCTCTTGTTCTCCTCCTTCTCCTGGTGCGGATGCTGGAGTAGATGGAGGTGGTTTGGGTGCGGCTGCTTTAGGAGGAGAGGCGGGCAGCTGTGGTGGAGACGACGGGGCTTCTGGCGCTGGAGTTAGAGGTTGAGGAGTTGGAGCGAGCGCTGCTGCACTGGGCAAGTGCGGAGCTGGTGGAGGCGGTGAGGTCTCAGGTAGTGGAGTTGCGACTTGCGGCGTAGCTGAAGGGGGAGCGACGGTTTTGTCCTCGTCGTCCTTCTGAGCTGCAGCAGGTGGGGATTCCACAGCTTCGGGAATGGCGTTCAGGATCTCATCCGGCGACGCTGGAGAAACGGCAGGCACGTCGGTGTTTGCAGGCGTGGGAACAGGTTCCACGACACCTCCTGACGTCTCTTGCGGAGGCGGTGGAGGTGGTTGCAACAGCTCTTCAGGCTCAGGCTGGAGCTCCTCCGAGCTCGGGACCTCATCGATGAGTTTCGCCTCCTTCTCATCGTTCGGCGGATCGTGTGTCACATCATCCTCTTCTTCCACCACAGCTGCAGGTGCAGGTGCAGGAGGCGGTTCTTCGCCCTCCACCCGTTCGACAAAGGCAGCGGGGAACACACCTTCGATCCCCTCCGACGTAACGCCTTTCAGCCATTCTCCTTCGTCATCGGCCGCCTCCAAGACTGTGAGTTTGTCACCCTTGACGAACGCGAGCTTCCCTGCGCCAGGTGGTGACTTGTATTTCATTAGCGCGAGGGCGGGGTACGGATACGACTCCGAGGCCATCTAGTCCTTGCCATTAGATCTTTCGCCTGTCACTACGGGGACAGCTGAGCTCACGGTGAGTGTAGCTTCCTTGCAGCACTTCCTGGGACGTCGATATGATCGTGGGTTCGGGAGGGGTGGTAACGAGGTTGTCTCTCATTGTCCGACTACTCCCACCAACAGTTTCTGATCTTGAGGGTGAAAGGTGGGACGTCGAGTAGCAGTTAGACAAATTGGTATCATCCGATATACCCTGAGCTCATAAGAAGTCTAGAAGAGTACATTCAGGCAACCGAGGTGGATAAACGAGATTATATCGACAATATAAAGCTGCTACTGAGTATTTCTACACTTGAGATCGGGTACAAACTCTCAACGTATGAATGTATCAGTCTAGATCCTCACTCATTGTTCTAACCTGCCCGATGGGTAAGAAGTCGCTCATCCGTAACGGCCTCATCTGTAAGTCCTACATCAAGTGTTCCTCTCAATCAATGGAAAACATCCCCTTCGAAGGAAGGACTTGCCTCTTTCCCCTCTAGAGCTCCGTCATACATCCTCATGAACTCTCTCACCGGCCCCATCGCCGCCTCTCTACAAAGCTCCTTTAAGTCGCTCCCACTCATCCCGTGCGTCTCCAATGCTACTTGCTCAATCGAGAATTTGTCCTCGAGGGCAATGTCACGCAAGTAGAGAGAGAGAATCTTATTGCGCTCTTTGACGCCAGGGAGTGGGACGGGACACCGTTTGGGGAGACGGCGGAGAAATGCCTTTCATGTGCCCTTGATTAGCAAGATTGGCCCTCTCACAAGGGAATGGGGACGAACGTCGTCAATATCTTGTACCCGGTTCGTTGCGCCGAGAACAAGAACGCGCGAAGAGGATGTGGTTGATAGTCCATCCCAGAGGGAAAGGAGCTCTGATTTCCTATCCGGCACAGTAGGCTATAAACTTTGTCGAGCCGATAAAGGGGAAATGGTTACACACACTGGGTTGAAAGATTAGAGAAGCTGTGACGGAGCTAGCTGAAGACACGTACTCATGCCTGTCACTTCATGGTCTGACATACTCCGCTGCCGTAAAAAGGAGTCGATCTCATCGATAAAAATGATCTGTTCAGTGGCGTGAGGCAAGAATAAGTGTTGGCGCACTAAACTGACCGTTGGTTCGAGCTTTTTAGCTAATGAAAATACGGCATTGACCAGTTTATTCGATTCTCCAAACCTACATTCCAATTATTAACTTTCCTACTAAATGGAAGAGATAGAACGCACCACTTGTCCGTCAGTGTTGACATTTTCAAGTTGATGAAAGCTGCGCCAGATTCCTTTGCAAGTGCTTTGGCGAGCATGGTCTTTCCGCACCCTGCGAACATTGAACAAATTCAGTGAACTTGAACGATAGACAGATGTTGGAGTACTAACCTGGAGGTCCATGTAACAGCACGCCTTTTGGAGCGCCAAAGAGCCCCGCTGAGGACTCGAACACCTGAGGATGTGTGAGGGGAAAGATGACGGATTCTCGCAGCTGTCCAATAATGTTTTCAAGACCGCCAATATCTGTTACCATCACCCATATTCTATCACATCTGCTACGGAGCCCGTTCCTCCAAGATAAATAGGCGCACCTTGAAAACCACAGTCTATGTCTTTTGGGACGACGAGCTCTTGGGCTATTATCATCTCGTGCTCTGTGAGCACCAATTTTCCTCCTTTTTGCCTCTTTCCAAGTCCAGCGTCTGTAAGAGCCTGTGCAGCCTTGCTCTTTGCATCTTTCGTTTTGGACTTCGTTGGGTCAGTGGCGTCGAGGACCCACTATTCGACAGGATGTGAATGAGCTCAGAACCCTCCACGTAACAATAGATTGAACGCACTTTGAACGTGTAATAGAAAGCAACCTGCCCATTTTCATCAGCTTTGCACAGGACGAATGGTGCAGACACACCTGGGCAATGGCCAGTATGGCAACTTTACCACTCCATCAGCACCACACTCAACTGCCTCTTGGTGAAGAGATGAGCTTACCATCTGCTAAAAACTTGGTGGGAATTGTCTTTGGTGCCATCCTGCTTGACTGTCCAAAGGGCAAGAGTTGTGAATTTCGGTTATGGAACGACGGGAATGTACGTACGCTTTGTATGTACACCTTAAGTTATGGCGGGAAGGTTTCCCTTGCTGGAAAGGAACTTGCATAACGCTGGAAGCTCTGGCTTCAGAGCCACACCTAGCCGATATCCCCGTTACCTCGCGAACTCCTCATTCATGTTTTCACGATGGTCCTCTACCATACTTACGCTCGGCTGGAGCTCTCCAAGCTCTCCCTCGCTCGACGGTCCTTGGTCCTCTATGGTCTAGCCCTCCATGCCCACGAACACTACTGCTAACTGCCACCCGTCCACGGTGCTGGCGTATCGTATTCTCAACCACGACTCCTCCTGGGAAATTTAGTCAGAGCTATTTTTCTTGTCCACCTGAAGCTCTACAGGAGAAGCGGCAGCAACGGCCCCAGCCCACTTGATCTCCCTCTGCAGTCGAATTCGACGTTTGTGTCTGCAATTGTCTCATAACTGCGTTTACTCTCCTTGGTCACATCATTTCCACCAAGCTCCAACTTTTAGCTCCTTCCAATCTTTGCAATTCGTCCAGAACGCTGGTGACAGAACGTTCGCTGTCTTTGCTAGAAAATCTTCAAAGCCTTCGACATGCAAAGATGTCTAATTATAATCGTTCCATAGAGAACTTTCCGAATCTATGTATCAGGTTTGTGAGGCGAGAAAAAGCGGCACAACATTACCAACTTGTGAGCAATTGGTAAGAGCGAGCGCAAGAACTAAAGATCTCATCGCGACAAAGGCGAGAAACTGATCTCTCCCTTGCCTTGCACTCAAACAATCAGAATTATTACCTCCCGCATTAGTCCGCCATCGCAGCACATCTGATAACTCCCCACGAGAGCCTTTATAATTGCACACCAGGCCGACAACAAATCGTCCAACCTGTTCTAGGAACGATGATAGAATCACAAGAAAATACTCAGGCTGCACATGATTGGCAGCTCTCCTTCCTCTCCTCCCCTCCCTAAATCTAAGTGGCAGCTTCCGCTCCTCCTTACTCCTGTCCACGATTCAGCTTGTTATCAAGCGCGACCTGACGTATGACCGATTTGCAGTCTACAGAGGCGAACATCTTGGAGAGAGAAGCAGAGCAAGGTTGGTCAAAATACAGAATGTAACGTGACTTTGTTACTCCGGCGAATTCCGACGGATACGATAAATCCAATATTCCCGCTGTGGTAGGTTTTGTGTCTTTTGTTCCACTCTCTTACCGCGAGGACAAGCAAACCATCATGGCCTCTGTTGCTGCCTGCATTTTCTGCAAAATCATAAAGTGCTTTTCCTTTGCGATCGAATAACTGATGCTGACGGTGCATAGAGGAGAGATCCCGAGCTTTAAGCTCGTGGAAACGAGCAGCATGTGAGTCAACGTCCTCTTCCAATGTCTGCTTGACAGACTGATTCATGGGTGGGGATAGATACGCCTTCCTTGGTATTCGTTCGCTCACATCATCACCCAGTATGCCGGGCTGATGGCCACGGTCAGATATCGGACCCATTGCAAAGGGACACGCTCTCGTCATTCCGAAACGTTCGTATGACCTCTGCCTGTCTTTCTCTCTCCCTAGACTCCACTCGTCTCGCTACTCCACCTGCCAGTGAATCGCATGCTTATGTTTTTGAATATTCGCCCCAACAGATCATGCCGTCAAATTCCATGAGCTCCCAGATGATGCATTGACCGATATCTTGCCTGCTGCTAAGAAGATTGCTCTGGCTTTGGGATGCGAAAATTACAATCTGCTACAGGTAAGTCCCGATTACCACCTTTCCTCTCCGCCCAGTGATCTGACTGTTGCTTTGCGTGAGGATAGAATAATGGCAAGATAGCACACCAAGTCCGTTTTCGTCTGCTCTCTTTACACGTAGATGCTGACCTCGGTGATGCTGGATAGTTTGTAGACCACGTTCACTTCCACAGTTAGTACCCCCTAAAAGCCCGCTCTTTCCTCCAATCTCACGACACCGGAACAGTCATCCCCAAACCGAACGATAAGGAAGGTTTAGGGGTAGGATGGCCGCAATTGAATATGAGCAAGGAGGAGTTGGGCAAGTTTTATGAGGAACTGAAGCCCAAGCTCTAGATTCCGTCACCAGGCTGAAGGTCAGGAAAGAATAAGAGGTCATGTATTTCAAACAGAAACAGAAAGTGAACCGTTGAAAATAACACCATTACTGCGCCATGCATCGTATTTCTGGTTGCTGTCCGTTAGATTCCGTCAATAACAACCATTATTACGCATTATCACTGGCACCACCCCATCCTCTATCCAGTTGCGCCGTCGTCCCATTGTGCTGCACATAAGGTGAATTACAGAATCAGTGACGAATTGTCGCTGGGATGCAACTTCCCGTCCAATTTCGTCAGCAGTCCCCAGACAGCGGCTGTCGACCTTCCAGTCTCAGAACACTGCTGCCTCGCATCAGTATCAATGTTTCCCAGGACCCAATCAGCAGCGGTTGTCCCCTCCGGTGGCTTCCCAATACCCACACGAATACGCCAAAAGAAATCGAAGCCTTTCAACGACGTCACTGTATCTTTCACTCCATTATGACCCCTCGCCGAACCGCCGAACTTCGCTGCCACCTTTCCCGCAGGGAGATACATGTCATCATGCAAAAGAACGAGGGAGGAAGGATGAAGGGAGAGCAGAGAGAGAGCGCGGAAGATAGGACGCCCGGACAGGTTCATGGGCACTAGTGGTTGCAGGAGGTGAAGATTCAGGTTTGGGAAAGAGCAGAGGCGGCCCGGAAGCTTCCCATTTCGCTCGAAGGAGGTCTGGCGTTGAAGGTACCCTGGAAGGCTGTGTAGAACAAGTTGGCCTATCTTCAAATGACGTGAGATTCTCGACGCGTATGAGGATACTGGGTGATGATAACATCAAATCTTGCCGATGCGCCAGCATAGAGGCAAAATTGTTCAAGATGGCTTAATTATTTACCTGCATGGGATAAGAGGATGGACGCGAGTATTACTGCGTTGAAGAATTGGAGGAATGGGAGGGGAAGAAACCTACAGAATGCCTGGTGAAGGGATAGTCGTGATTCCCCAATCCAACTACTAAGAGCTCCCGCCTCAAAGCTTTGACATGAGACATATGACCTCCAGAAGATCCTAGCCAATACCTCTTTTCTGCTCCAATAACACACAATCTAACTCCTTCTCAAGAAGTGTTATTTGTCCGACACAAATTCTAGGCCAGCTAAGCTTCGGTTCCGTAAACATTGACAATCATTGCAAAAAGGCGAGCTTATTGAAAGTGGAAAGATCCAATCAATTTGTAGAAGAAAGTGGTGGGTTTGAACACGATTTCAGGTCCGTTTTCTGTAATCTACGTAGTCCTAGTCCTAGTGTCATACTCTATCAGTCGAGTTTTGGGGAGAGCTCTTCAAAGTCGATATCTGCGATTGCAATTGGTTAAACTCCCCTTCTGAACTATTGTACCATCTTACGTATCCAGTACGTGGAACTGGAAAGCACACGCTCCTCTATTATTCTAGCTCACTACTATTCTGATGTTTCGCCTGACTTCTATCCTCTCCGCTTTCCTTTTATTCCATTACCTTTGATTTCGCTTCCTCTTGCAATGACCCCCTTCCTCACAATCATATGGTGGGTCTGCCTCACTATCTCTGCCACGACTATTCGGCTTCTGCAGTTGCTGTAACAACTCCTGCAACCCCGCAATCCTCCTCCTCTTTGCATTTGGGAGTCCTGCATCCTCAGCGTTTCGTTTCCTGCTCCTACCGACTATGAATCGACCTTTATCAATTCTTAAGGGAACTTCACTCGTTTCTGCACCTAGTCCCAAAATCTCGTGCACCTCGTCCTCATCATTCTCGTTATGGGATATGGGTGAAACGGCTGTGGAAGGGATTGTCGAGCCCGGAGAAGATAGAGGACCACGACAATGTATCGGGCAAGAGAGACAAATCATGACCGGTTCTGGCGATTCTTTCCTTGCCAGTGCATCTGTTGTTGATTCGGAGAACGGTGCTGATCTCCCAGCCGACCGTCTGCGCCGTTTCACTGAATCAATCAGATCCATAATCATCGCTGACTCCCTATTCTTCTTGTATGAAGGGCTCCCCATCAGCTGTTTCGTAGTCCGTCCTGTCCCACTGATAGGAGTCACGTTTCCCGAAGCAGATCTCCTCGGTGCAGTATGTAGAGAACCTCGTCGCAGATGTTGTGTGGTGACATGTGGAATGGCCTCAGAAATGGAAGGGGGTGTCGCAATATCTTCCACCACTGAGCGATCATATACCCAAGATATATTGTTCTCCTGCTCCCCGAACAGAGCGTCTGCGAGGCTGAAATTGATGTCGGAAGTCATGAAAGGGAGGATAGGAAACCCTGTGACGCGAAGGTGTACGTCAAGCGCCGTCTAGAAAAAGTCAGAATTGCATACCGAAATGTTTACTAGCTTAAGGTTTTTTTTGGAGCTTTCTATTCAGTGTTGTCGAAACACGGCGGTCGAAGTATGTCTTAGTCTCGTAAGGGAATGTGGGCTTTATACACCCCAGCCAGTCAAAGAATCCTAGAGAGTAGCTGTCGCCCATTCTTGTTGGACTAACAAGCGTGGTTTTCTTTCATGGGAACGTGAAGTGAAGAGATCCAAATCCTACAGAGTTCTGCTCCAACAAGACGCAAGGAATTGCTGACAAACAATGCTAGGTTGGTTGAGACAAAGAAATTTATCTCCTTTCATTCCTTAGCGTGGATGACCACAAGAAGAAAGAAGACTTGGACAAAGGTACCACCAGTCGTTTGTCACCTTGGATCTCGTGAGACAAATTCATGATTTATGAGGAGCAGCATGAGGGTGACAATAATGAGTTGCTGTAATCATCCATGCTGTTGATCCCTCTACTTCAAGCCATGTATTAACGGATGTATGCTCAATTAAAGCAGCGCGGATACATCCTCTCTATATCTCCTTGGAAGTCCTGACAGTGTTGCAAAGATAATGTTTCAATGGAGATTGCTTACATTGACACTCATTTTAATATCGTTTACGAGCCGACATGGTTTTTTCGACACGCAAACAAAACAAGACTAAAACTGGGATATCTGGGAGTTAACGGCGTCGCCTTAACAAGGCCTTTATTGTGATTCGCCAATCTCGTGGCAGATGAAGTTTTGCTTAAGTGGTGAATTTGAATAATATAACTGATGCAAGGACTACAAGAAAAATACCGCCAACGTCAAATTTGTTCATCTGGTTGTCACATACAGGCAAACGTCTGTTAGAACAACATCCAGGTACAAGCGCTGTGACAGCACAAAACGAAGTTCAACGAATTAATATCGCCGGAGCCGGAAGCTAAAAAATGATATGTCATATTCAACGGTCGTTTGCCAAGCATCGAAAATGGTAAATTTGTGACCAATCCTAGTCTGTGCTCTGACAAGAAAAGCAAGTACCGGAAAGAGATTGATAGCTGAAGTGTTATATAAAATGCCTAAAGTTGTTGGAATGTTCTAAGACACGGGTCTTCTTTTCTTTCGATATACCTCATCAGTATCAAAATGTATAACGCAAGAAAGCAGAGAGAATACCAGAGACTATGTGTTCAACTTCGAAACTACCTTCCGACGAAATGTGTCGTTTGGGAGGAAACTTTGTAAGTTTTACCCGCCTCATGCGAGAAGTGTGTTCTGTGGTTGATCAGAGCTGCAGTTCCTTCTCTCCCAAGTCTTTCTTTCTCCTAGTTATGCCACACAAGGTAGACGACGTCCTCATCCCCGGTATGCATTCACTTGCAACACTTTCGACAGTGGCTAATCTGACGAAGGCGTCATGGTCACCGGCTGCCCAAACCTGAATGACGAAGAGATTCTCGCGACATCCTGTAATGCAGCCCCGGAGTACGTCGACTCGAGGTTTCTGTATCCGTCTTGCGAGCAACGCTCCTCAGCCAACCACTCTACACCGCTCCCTCGAGGGCGAAGCTGGCAGACCAACTTCAACCAATCATTCGTAGCTCGTCCAACTTTTGATCGTGACGCTTATTTCAACGATGTCGCGGCGCTGCAAAGGAAGGCGCAGATGTACATGGCTCCACCCTCTCCTGCATCCTCCTCGGCAACGATTGAAGATCACGATTCTGCCTCTGATTGGGAATCATCGTCGTCTACCTCATCCGTCTTCTCCCTGGCGAGCTCTCTCGCCAGCGATACGGCGGAGATTGTCCCCATTCAACGACCTTCGATTGAGACCTATCTCTCCCAATGCATTCCGGTCTCGCGTTATTCTTATGAAGAGTGCGAGAATGTGGGCCTTGGATTCTATTGACTGGGCCTGCGAATCTTGTTATTGGAACTGCTCACCGACAGCTGCGTTTCTCTTCACTGCTCATGGACAGTTGTTGTTCCTAAATGTGTCATGCACTCGTGTGCTCCTGAATTGATTTAGATTATCATTATGAAAGCGATAGGCTTGTTCTGTTACTGGGGCTTTCCCCTGCGACGGATCGCCACTGATAATAAGGCTTCATCCTCTCAATCCTGCATGTGGGGTAAGTATATATTGCAAGAACCACGCAATAACACGGAAATACAGTGTTTGTGATCGTCTAGTACTTGAGTCTCTAAGAGTTTAGGTGAAAGAGTATCGTTCTGGAAAGACAATCAAGCACAAGCATTGAAGACCTTATGCATCGATACTCCTCCACTCCATAGATTGTAGGTGACATTACTCCTTCAAATCTATAGGGTAATTCAAAAACAGCGAAGAAAGACAAAATCTGCGACTGAAAACCAATTCTAACCGGGAAAAGTTACATTTCTTGACATTCGGAGAATGGACATCGCCACAGAACTTCATATCAAACGTCAAGATCTGATAACGGATGACTAAAAAGACAGAGGCTAGCGTACCTTCCTAAATGTCCATCTTGTTACGAGCAACAAATGAGGTTCTCGCAGCTCGAACTTGGTGGACACCGAAGCTGACACCTCCTCTGCTTCAATTTCATCACCTCTGTTACATTATTTGATGGTGGGGTGTCCTCCTCTATTTCTCCATCATGGTCCGTATCTGGCGGCGTGCTTAGGACCGTGAATGAAAGGGCAGGAGTAGACGGAGAAGAAATGGACCTGGTCGCTTCGTGGGCTGCTCGAAGGGGATCGACGTATTCTGGCTGGATGGTGACACTGTGGATACTCCAGTGGTGCAGACACTGAGATTTCAAACATGAAGGAGGAACCTAAAATGGAGAACACGAGAACTAACCTCCCGGACTTTCTGCGCAGCTGCCATAAAGCTTTGGATGGAATCTTCTGATGTGGCAACGTGGACAGAGGCTATACGTTTCTTCTGCGTAAGTGACCAAACGTGAAGGTCATGTGCGTCTAGAATGCCAGGAATCTTCACCCTTTTCTTATTAGGAAGCGTTTGTGATAAGAGCAGTAGTGTAACGAACCGCAACAATGTCCTTTTCTACTCCTGCAATGTCCAACTCGGCTGGTGCACTGTCCAGTAATATCCGTCCGCTGCGTCTGATAAGAGGTAGAGCGGTAAGGATAATCGAGAACGCAATGAAGAGGGATATGGCTGGATCGGCGTAAAACCTCGACGGAGACGTTGTTTGCCAAATTATTACGGCAGAAATCATGACCTGGGAATCAATCCTGTTATTCGAGGACGGGCATAGCCGATAGACGATGGACAACTCACTCCGATATTGTTAATTGCATCTCCTACCAAATGCAGAAACACGCCTAGCATCCCAAAATCCCGATGCTTTTTGAGCACTTGAACAGCCTTAGAATGATGATGGTCCGCGTGCTCGTCTTGCACTGGGATGACATTTAGAGTGGCCTCGATTGCTGATGAGATCCCTTTGGTTGTGGAGGTTTCTGGAAAGTTTAAATCGGGAGAATCAGTAGTTGTGCCTGGTGTATGGGAATGTGCATGCTTATGCTCGTGAGAATGTGAATCTGAGTGTGAATGCGATTGACTATGAGAGTGCTCGTGTCCGTGTCCGTGATGCTCTATGAGGAAGCGAGAGTCAGAGGGAGAAATATGAGAGAAGACGGCGCACCGTGAACGAAGGCCATCGACAAAATATTGAGTGCAAGACCAACGCCTCCAACCTGATACTCAGTATCACTGATGGCTTCCACCATGTCGAGAGCCAATAAACATACAATAAGTACAGTTTTAGGATTTCTGACCTCTAGAATATCTGCATGAGCACGAATTTTCAACATTGAAAGTTCTGCGGCATACCTTCAAGCTCCACAAACCTCTCTATGCTCTGCAAGAGCACACTAAGCCCCAGCGCAAGCAGGAAGACACCGTTAAAGAATCCTCCAAGGAGAGTTGCGCGCTGATATCCAAAGCTGTAATGCGCGGGACTCCTTCCTTCCTCCTGGACACATAACATGCAAAATGAGTGCTCGGAGCTACCCAGCGCTGCCTTCAAATCGTAAAC
>MU271747.1:0-11758 GCA_021432655.1 Atractiella rhizophila
CCAAAGTGGCAGATTTCAAGTTGTTGTGTCGTGTTGTTTCGGTGGAGGGAAGACAAAGGTTCTGTTCAATGGTCCAACGACGAAGTCAAGGATACCAGTAACAATATTAGCGGCCTGACACGGTTCCACGCGAATTCCGCGCTCAGTATATCGGTGATGGCATCTGTAGTGGATGGTGTGGAGCAGAGCGGAAGTGTTCAAAGGATGGAATGGGACCTTGTTGACGTGAATATTAAGGAACAAGGTATGTCTCTCCTGCATTCGTTGAATCTGGGTTTGCAAGCGTGTTGATGTTGCGCGCGACGTTACACTTGAGGGTGCTGGGGAAATCAAGTCCCTGTGTATTGAGGAGATTGCACAACGTGTTGCGTTCCATGGACGACAGCTGCTAACTATAACAAAGTAGCAAGTTCCACGGCTGTATAAGATCTGGGCCTATTTTGCGTCATCATAGAGCCTAGCAACTGACATCTGTTCTCGTGGTCACCAGCTGGAATCGCTGAGCGCAATGTCGCGTCTGTTCCAACCCCCACGCCAGAAATATCCAACTCACTCTCCTCTCTCATCATTGAACAACCGACGACACGCTCACGGTCTTCCTCCCTCTCTTCCCTCTCCAGCCTCTCCTCCATATCCATCACGGACTATTCATCTTCCGACTGGTCGTCAGACGACGTAGGAAGTTCTGACGCGGATGCGCAGGAAGAAGGGATACCAGATGCCTCCCTACCGTTAGGATACCGCCTGTCTCACCGCACTTTGCCACTTGAACGACCGCCTTCATTGCTTCAAGGGCTTCATTGTCCCACTCCTCTTCCGAGCAAATTACCGACAGTCCACCAAGCGTTTGCACGCTACCCCGGGACGCGATATCGCAAACCCCCGCCAGTCTTCCCTCTACCTGTTTTTTGGGAGGATGGGTGGGAGGAGAAAGAGGGGAGTTTGATGCCCCCAGCGGAAGGGGATTCTTCAGAGGATGAAAACGATCTTTTGCGTAATAGAGGCGACAGGGAGTTCAAGATACCTTTCGACATTGCGCATTGGTACGGCTTGAAGAAGGCTAAGGAACAGTGGGACGCAAAAGTGGCCCAGAAGAAGGAGCTGTTGGCTAGGAGAAGAACTAAGAGAGCTTCCAGAGGTAGGATTGTTGGGGTGAGTGAAAAGGTGCAGCCTAAGGTCAAGAAGCAAAAGCCAACAAAGATGAAAGCTGAAGGAGGGAAGGAGAAAGTGAAACCTCCCAAATATAGGTGGATTGAGAAAAGTGCGTTGTCCCTTTCTCCTCTTCCCCCAATCTTTGTGCTGATGTGGCATGTGGGCAGATACGTATTATCAACGACAGGCCGACCGATATCCTCCAGGGCTCGACCTTCCGATCTGTCAGTGTGTGGCTCCTGCTGCGTCAACGCCAGCAACACCCGTGTCACTGTCAATCGCGCCAGAGCGACCTGCTCTTGAAAAACGCTCCACACGAGGGAGTGAAGGCTCTCTACAGCGGAAGGGAACAACTGCTTCGATTGGATGTGGCGATAAGTGCCTTAACCGAGCGATGCTGTATACTTGCCCAAAAAACGCGCCGTGCAGGGAATTTTGTCAGAATCAACCACTTCACCAGCTAAAAGGACATCGTATGAAGCGACATGGAGTTGACAGTGATGGGGAAGCGGGAAGTGAAATCTTTTGGGTCGGTTTCACTCCTTCGCTGCGAGCCAGACCTGATGTCCAAGCTTAGACCGGAAACAGAGGGTTTGGGTTACGGGCGAAGCAACAGATTAAGCAAGGGGAATTTGTTATAGATTATCGAGGAGAAGTTTGTTTCCCTTTTGGTTTCCGTCAAGCGAGCATTACTTAATTAACTATGCATGACAGATCATTGGAATAAATGAGTGTTACCGGAGAGTCTACAACATCTACAAGGACTCCAAGAACTTCTACTTCCTTCAGTACAGCGATTTTGAGGTGCTCGATGCAGGGAGGAAGGGAAACGAGGCTCGTTTCAGTCAGACTTTGCCTCTTCTAATATGACCAGCTTGCTGATGGTGAGGCAGTGAACCACTCGTGTGATCCCAATACCAAAGTTGTGAAGTACAAGTACGGCGATCTTGATGAGTATGAAGTATGCACCTCCTGCCCTCGATCAAGCATGCTGAACTGAGAGCAGATTGGATTTTTTGCATTGCGGGAGATCAGTCCAGGAGAAGAGCTTACCTACGATTATGGCTGGCAAGATTTTGGCAAGTCAGATCCTATGGGAGCAACTACTGCTGCCACCACCTTCCGCCAGCCATGTTTCTGCGGGGCTGGACCTGACAAGTGTCGAGGGACTTTAGGAGGGAAGAAGAAACCCGTCGAAAAAGAAAAGAAAGAGAAGAACCCAAAGCAGGGGAAGAAGGTCAGACAGAAGAAGAAACAGCTGCCGACCCCTTCAGAATCCCGTGACGGAGGTGATTGGAGTGACGTCTCTAGCTTAACTGACTTGTCGGAGGAGGAAGATGAAGGGATCGAATTGATGTTGGCTGCGGGTAAGAGGAAGGAAAGGGATGCCTACGATGGTGATGAGGAAAGGAAAAGGATCAAGATCGCCTGAATGGACTTCTGTGGGACGGCGTGTTGGGAGCTTCAGTCAGTGCCTTCGTGTTTCTCTTCTTGGACCTTGGATAGTTGCACAAGACGTATTTCATGCTGCATTAGTCTGTTGTGCTATGCTAACAATATTGCGTTCCGTGATAAATCAATGTGCCGGTGATATACAAGGAATGTGACCCAGAAATACAACAAGCCCAAAGATCGTAAAGCTCTCTAGCTCTCTCTAGCGCCATTTGACAGCGTAATCAGCAGAGTGCTTTCCAGCCTCCAGGTCATGCAAATTGTCTTTGTCCTTTTGAACGTCTTCCAGTGCGATGCTCTCGCTCTGCGATGCCTCCGCGAGATTTTTCTCATCCCCTCCGCTCTTGACACTTTTAACCATCCCCCCTCTCCCGCCGACATGTGTGGCCGAAGCGTGTTCGTCAGCCTGAACAGAGCTTTAGCAAATCTTGACCGATTACGCAACAAAAAAACGAACGCGAGTGAAGGTTACAACATCAACTTTGATTGAGAATTCAGTTGGATCCTTGTTCGTGCCTGGCGGTCCACCAGCATTTGAGCCCCAGAACTTGTTCCAAAAGCTCTTGCGGGTTCGAGACCTTGAACGTGTACGAGAGCCTGTAAAGATCATTTGTGGGCCACCCACGCGAACCAGGAGACATAGAAAGCTTACGCTGTTGAGATTCTGAGTCGCCGTCCCGTCGCACTACCTTCTCCTGCAGATTGAGCACAATCGCTTGTGCCATGTCTAGTGACAATTTTAGCCCGGTTCATTGTTAAGTAAACGTGAGAGCCTACTTATATTGACCACCAAGGCCAAGGTTGCAGCGATAGATTGAATACCGCGCGACTTCGGCGTCAACCATCTACATGTCCACTGGCGTTATTAAAGGCGACCAAAGGAGAGGAGACAACCCACAAAACGACATTAACGATGTTTCCAGCTGTTATAATGATCACGTAGACCATCCCTTCGCGCGGAGGATGAGCCGTCGAAGATTGAAAAGCAACAAGAACAGACCTTCTCGAAAGAGATACCGCGAAAATGGGTGCCAACCTCCCTTAGATAATTTTTGCTGTCCGATATCAGTCAATCGCCGTTCCTTTCAAAAAGTGAGACCGCTTACCCCTTTCCGCAACTCTAAAAACGTAAGAGTGGCGACTGATAAATCCAGTAGAACACTATCATGCCACATCATGAGGGACTGCTACTATTTTACCATGTTGCTTACTTAGGGATGTAGAAAGCGATCGCGAACCTGCACCGAGGTGAGCCTTAACTTCTCCGGGAAAGAAGGACAACGTACTCAGGATGAGGGTTACCTGCGAGGCATTGACCATGGGGACCAATGGAAATATCTTGGTAGGATGTGGACCAAATCTCAAGTCCCGCAGTGACCGTAATGGCCGTCTATACAGAGAACGCCATCAGAATCAGAGGGTATGGCACAAAGGGGAACTTACCAGAAGAATTTTCCCCAGCAGAGGATTCTTTCGACAAATTGCCCTGTGCTAAATCGTAAGCATCTGACGTTGTCACTCTAGGCAGCTACGCACCAACATCGATAGCACAGAATACACGATGCTAAACTCGTAGCAATACAACGAAGATACCTCACGAAGCAAATCCAGATAAAACACCTTGTCTTGTCTGTGAAATGATCGCTAAAGAATCCTACAGTAGTGAAAGCAACGGAGAAAGCTTCAAGCGTGCGTAAGAGCACCTCAGTTGGAGGTTCGAAAAACGAAATGGCAAAAAACGCGTACCTCCAACGTATCTGGTGCGTCTTGCTTCAGTGACTTTCAGAGTATGGGAAGAGGTGCATACCTGGCAAGCATGAAGAGGATGAAGGGCACACTGACCTCCCCTTTGTCCACCTGTCGATTGATGAAGCGCCATTCGGCAGGTATCGTGCGAATGAACTCATATGTGAAGATACTGAAAGCAGCAATCCTGACCAGACCTTGAATCTCCAATGGGTCCCAAGCAGTCCACGTTGGTTCGGACGACATTCTTCGAACAAGCCCCCCGTTCTGCTAAATTGAAGCTGTAGTACCTTGCAAGAAGGCTTCCCCATACCTTCACTTCCTTTTATATGCAATTTGCAGATTCCTGGGTAAGTTTCGGCACGCACAATTCCAGGACGTGCCACAGCGTCGGGATGGAGTTTGGAGCAAGAAGAGCGTGCGGACGGCTTTTGCTCCCTTCATTCCCTCTTCGCGATCCCCACCACCGAGGATAGTGAGAACATTGAGAATTCAAGAACTGATGATGGGCAAATTCATGAGGACTGGATGAAGAATTAATCTGACGCGCGCCAGAAGCTTGGGTGAACGCCGCACTGGATCTCAGCGACCAGCTCAGCAACCGTGCCAAGGGAAAGGGGGGTAAAGTTCCAGCTCTGACGGCCATTTGCCTCTAACCATGGCAATTGGACTGATCGCAATTGCAATTGCATTGTGCAATCCCAAAACCAAAATTGCAACACACATGCAGTTCCTTCCTCTCCCTAAGACCTGCTACTCACCAGGATATCGATAAATTTAAAGCTGCACTGCAGAAGCAAGCCTGAGCAGATGGCTGTTTGATCAACTGCAGGATCAACTGTCCATAAAATCTTCTTTTAAACTCAAATGCAGGGAAGCTCAAGCGAGCTATCAAAATCAAATTTGTCAAAATCAATCCATCGGCATGACATGCTGACTTCGAAGCAAAAACTTTCATCCAATTCTAACTTCGATGCTCAAGCTGTGTGGAGGTGAGACATGAGATAAGTTGCCTTTCCAGGACCGTTCTCTTTCAAAAGGAACGGATTCCCACATAGCCTTTGACTTCATGGTCACGCTGACAGCGACCAAGTTTATTTGTACCATTTTGAGCCACCCAATAAAGGCCTGATGGAAAGAGACTGCAACATTATCCACCCCTGTCCTGTCAACCAACGCAAATACTACTGATAAGGAAACACAACCTCGACAAGGGGATAAAGTCCGAATGGATCAATTGATCACGACGGAAGCTTTGAAAGCGGCGCAAACACCGGGAGGAGATCGAAATCGGCACAATTGCTTCCTTTCCATTTTACTCCAAAACGCGACTTGAAGTATTTGGAGAGAGAAACTCTTGCCGCTGCATCGCTCTCCCTAAACAAAGACGCCTTCCAGGAATTCAAGAGCACTCAAAATCAAATCGCTGGCACCTTGAGCAGCCTTGCAGAAGCAGATGTGATCAATGATCCACCTGCTGGAAAGGAAGGCATGTCACGACATGCACTCGAGCGAAGATTCAAAATTGATCAAATAAATTGAGCAATGAAGCCCACTGTTTCGTGACCGCTACGCAGAAGAAGAACAAAAGAACCGATTTGCCCTGCAAGCTGATAAGTTGTTGCCTGACTCAATGCTTATCAGTATCACTACAGATCCGCCCGGGAACGTGCTTCCCGAAGCAGTTTTGATATCTCCAGTAGCTACAAATCTGAACGATTCTACCTATGACGATGGCATTCACTTCCATTCCCGTGCTTTCCCTTCTCACTCCCCGGCACGATCTCGTCCCTTCCCTCCGTGCAGCATGCACTGAAGTTGGATTCTTTTATCTTGCCCTTGAAGGTACTGGAGTAAAGCCAGATTTGGTGGAAAGGATGTGGGATGTGTCCCGAAAGTACTTTGATCTACCGCTTGATCTTAAGGATGTCAGTCTTCCTTTCTGTATTCAACTCGAAAGGTTATTGAACTGTTTCTTGAAAATGATGTACAGGTTGGTATCTCAGAAAAATTCAAGGGATACACGCCTCTTTTAGGAGAGAATGTAGATCCATCAAATAGTAAAGGGGACCTACACGAAGCTTTTGACATTGTACGTCTCCCCTTCAGTTCTCTTGCTAGAAAACACACACTGAAAGATAGAGAAAGGGAACAGATAAATCAGGCAATCGGTGCGGTTCTCCTTGCCTCCACAATAAGAGAACATGCTGAACGAAACAATTGAACCTGAAGTTGGCCTGACGAACTCAAAGTTTTCGGTGAAGAGATCGGGTTCCGTAAAACATTGGAGGAGTATTGGTTCGTTTTCTCTCTCTTCCCTGCTTCTTTCCGATAGGTTTTTTGATGAGAACATACGTGGGAATGTGCAGGGAGGCAATGATCTCTCTCGGGCGTCAGCTCTTTCCTCTTCTCGCGCTGTCTCTCGACCTGTTTGTCCACACCTCCTTTTTTTTTGCGAATGGGAGGAATATCGACAATCGGATGGCGGGGAAGGAACGAAGATTGGTTTGACGATAAATTAACGCATCCAGCCTGCGTGATGCGCATCCTGTTCGTCATCCTTTTTCTTTCTTCCCTTCTTTAACATGACCCCATCTTTATAGGCACTATCCGCCTCAACCTCCCGCCTCCACCTCCCTTGGTATCGGCGCGCAGTGCGTCTTCTTCTCCCTCGTTACTCTTCACAGATGAGAATGGTTTGTCAATGCAGCACCGACTACGAAACTCTCACCATCCTCCTGCCTGACCCTACTCCAGCTTTACAGCTTCTGAACAAGAGAGGGAAATGGATCGACGCTCCCAGTAAAGAAGGCTGTGTGGTCGTCAATTTGGGGGATACCTTAGCCATGTGGACCAGTCTGTCTCCCTTTCCCTTCTTCCACTATACCACAGGGGGAACTGCTTTCAAAGTCATCGCTGCTTGAATGAATGCTGATCGTAGATGCGTTTGGGAATGGGATAGATGATGTGTACGTGTCGACCGTACATCGTGCTATCAACCTATCGGGGAAAGCAAGGTACAGCGTGCCTTTCTTTTACGGAGCCAACGAAGACGCCGTCATCTCTGTTCGTCCATCTTCTTTCGTCTTCACATCCATGCGTCATAAGCTGATATTCGAATTGCGAAATGGATCGACGCTCCCAGTAAAGAAGGCTGTGTGGTCGTCAATTTGGGGGATACCTTAGCCATGTGGACCAGTCTGTCTCCCTTTCCCTTCTTCCACTATACCACAGGGGGAACTGCTTTCAAAGTCATCGCTGCTTGAATGAATGCTGATCGTAGATGCGTTTGGGAATGGGATAGATGATGTGTACGTGTCGACTGTACATCGTGCTATCAACCTATCGGGGAAAGGAAGGTACAGCGTGCCTTTCTTTTACGGAGCCAACGAAGACGCCGTCATCTCTGTTCGTCCATCTTCTTTCGTCTTCACATCCATGCGTCATAAGCTGATATTCGAATTGCGACAGACTATACCAAGCTGCATCAGTGAGGAAAGACCGAAAAAATATCCGGACATCAAGCAAGGCGAATACGTTTTGAAGAGACTTGGAGATACGTATCAGAACGTTCTTCCCACTGACAGTACAGGCGATGATATATCCAAGAAATAAGAAGACTACAAGTTCGCTGGTTCCTGCATCATTTGCGACAGTGATCCATGAGGGTATCTATGTATTGCTACAATCCGCTATTCTGTACAGTGTGCGATCAATCATGCATTGGGACAGACAGACTTCGAGAGATAATGTCCATCTTCAAATCCAAATAGAATACCGTCAAGCCAAAAGGTAAGGAAGGAAGATCTACTCCTCGATCTCCAACACAGCAACCACCATCCGATGGTCGCTAATCCTCCACTGACTCTTCGTCTTCTTCCCCTTCCCCTCCCCGTCCTCAGACACAAGACTGTCGACGATCCCGAACCGTTTCACGCCCCACTTCGGCTTCTCTTTCTGCTCCTTCCGTTCCGCATCTCGCTGCGGAGTGGATGATGGAGGAGGTTTGGCGGAAACGACGCCGTTGTCTGCGACCATGACGAAGTCGATCACCTTCCATTCTGCGTCCTTCTCTATCCCAAAGCCGGTGAACGTATGTTGATCCCCCAGCGGACGCGACATGTTCTCACCTACACCGACAACAACCACGAATATAAGTAACACTATAAGGTTTGTGGGAGAGGAACAAACGTACCACCATCAGGAGAGAGAGGGACCTCATGTCTCGCATCAATAAACTTCAATCCTTCCACATCCTTTACCTCCTTCGGATGTCCCTTCAAGCTCCCAACATATTTATTGCCCGTAAGGACTCTATACCCTTCCTCCTCCTCCACACTATTCAAATCGCCAACAAAAAGAACGAGCGCGTCTCCCTGAGCGGCTATTTTCTCGCGTATCATCTTCCCGCTCTCGTACCGCGCGACGATGCCGAGGTGGTCAAAGTGAGTGTTCATGACCACGATCGGAGGAGAGGAGGGAGAGAGGAGGTCTCGGAGGCGGATGAGGTTGCACATTCGCGTCAGTTGCTGTATCGTCCTTTCCCGTTAGTGTGCTCCCTAGGCAAGCGAGAAGAGGACGATGCGTACAGCGTCCCAGCCCTTCGACCCTGGAATGTGAGGTGTCGGCGAGAGCCAAAAATACTCTGGCTCCCCGACGAGCTCGAATCGGTCCCTGTGGACGTAGATGGTTGAGTATTGAGAAAGAAGAGAAGGGAGACGACGAACCGACGCCAGAAGATGGGGACGTATTCCCCTGCTTTCTTCCCATCGTTCCTTCCCACCCCTCGCCAATCATATTCTGCTCCAAGCAAGCTTGACAAATCCTCGACTTGTGGGTGCAGTGGTTCCTACACGTCACCACAAGCGCCCAAAGGCAAATACATCAACACGAAGCTCTCCACCTCTGCCACCTCTAAAGGGCTAAAGGGTAAGGAAAGAGCGTACCTGAAACCCAATGATGTCGGGACTTTCCCACTTCACCTGATCCGTAAGCGAGAGCCGTCTTTCGCACCAGCTCTTCTCCAATCCTTCGCTCTTCACAAACATCTTCTTCGCCGCCTGCACATACAGCGGTTGTGCCTTTGGATCGTACCGCACATTGTAGCTAGCGACCTTCAACGACCTCTTGACCATTGTCACAGGATCTTCGTCGCCTCCTCCAATCGGTATTTGGTGTGGCGGACGGTGTGGTTGTCGTTGGGATAGAGAACACGGAGAGAGGGGGACGGAATGGCAGGGCGAGGGAGGGGTGCGGGTGAGGAAGTGGATGAGGATGAGTAGGGAGAGGGGAAGAAGCGCGTGCAGGGGAGCGAGACGGAGCGCCAGTGTGATCGAGCGAAAGGCAAATACATCAACACGAAGCTCTCCACCTCTGCCACCTCTAAAGGGCTAAAGGGTAAGGAAAGAGCGTACCTGAAACCCAATGATGTCGGGACTTTCCCACTTCACCTGATCCGTAAGCGAGAGCCGTCTTTCGCACCAGCTCTTCTCCAATCCTTCGCTCTTCACAAACATCTTCTTCGCCGCCTGCACATACAGCGGTTGTGCCTTTGGATCGTACCGCACATTGTAGCTAGCGACCTTCAACGACCTCTTGACCATTGTCACAGGATCTTCGTCGCCTCCTCCAATCGGTATTTGGTGTGGCGGACGGTGTGGTTGTCGTTGGGATAGAGAACACGGAGAGAGGGGGACGGAATGGCAGGGCGAGGGAGGGGTGCGGGTGAGGAAGTGGATGAGGATGAGTAGGGAGAGGGGAAGAAGCGCGTGCAGGGGAGCGAGACGGAGCGCCAGTGTGATCGAGCGTTGTTTTGTCAGCCAATGAAAGCGCAGGAGCCTCTTCAGATTCTTCGAGATATTTTTCGTCTTCGTCGTCGTGGTTGTCCCACTGCTGCTGTACACTGGAAGCTCCGATGTTTCGTCACCATTAATATCTGCTGCGTGCGGCTCCTCTGTTTCGGGACTATTGGACGAGCATGACGAGGATGAGGGACCAGCTTCACAGTCGTACTCGCAGTCGTCGAGCAATGCCACGTCTTCTTCCCCCTGCGTGAGTTTCCGCTTGCCTCTCCCGTCTGAGTCGCTCCTATCCATGAAAGGGATCCAACCGCGCACGTTCTCCAGCACGCTCGCACGTTTCGCTCTCATCCTTCGTTATCTTCTATTTACTTACTAAACCTAATGCTCGCTCACGAGATCTCGAGCGCTTGAAAGACGAGTATCGCTGGACTGTAACAAGGAAAGGAAAGGTGGGTGGAAAGACGAGCTCGCCTTTTTATAACTTACGTCCAAGTACAAACGTGCTGCTTTGACAACTAACTCAGTACCTCCGACAATCCATATAGCTGTCGGTAGACCCCGTACCATCCGAAATCCGAAGAAACAAGAACAGGACACGTCGAGAGCGTATATCACGCAAGCAGCATTGCACTCCGTCGCACACGGCCAAGCGCAAAGGTACAGGAACTTACCATTCCAAGTCATGGAGCAACTGCTTCCGCGAAGGACGGAGAGAGTGAATGGTGTGAATTAACTCATCCTGTGATTTGATGCTATGAACGGGATAGGAATTGGGAGGTAGATCGATGATGCCGAACTTCCGTGAGAGGAGAGGATAGCTATAGGCAAACGGGTGGAAGCATCTGCCGACTGTCAACGGACAGTGAACGGGACACTGCACAATGGAGGTGGAGGGTGGTGGGATGGGATCAAAGGAGAGGGATGTGAGTCAAACTGCCAACTACACCAGGCTGGCAGGAAGCAGGAGGATGAGAGAGTTCGCTTGTAACGAATGAGGAATGTGAGTCAAACTGCTACAGGACTTACAACTTTCATTTCATTCATCAAGTGAAGTGGAGTCAAGTGACCTCTAGCTGATAACCTCACATTCACAAAACTGATCGAGAAAGCGACAGCTCTCTCCGCCTTTCAATGTTAACCATCTATCATATAGAAGGACGAAGCAGAGGTCGGCACTAAATCTCATGAGCCATTTCCAGCAGACAGACGAACAGTTCTATATATTTTTTCGAACATTACAACACACAGTCAAACAGTGCTCCTTCGACTTCGAATTCTGATGAGAAAATAGCATCCTTCAACTTCCGCATCTCGAACGATCCCCTGACCAGCAGAAATGACAAAGGCTCACCACTCCTCCCGAATTTCCACAATTTCCATAAAATCTACTCTTCCTTTCCCTTCACAGCTTCTACGCTTCGTCCCGCATTCTCCCACCGTTCATTCCGTCCCGCATCTCTTCCAGGGACATATAGAACGCTCTTCCCACCAGGCGTCAAGTGCTGGATAAGATCGGAAGAGAAGGATTGGAGGCCGATTTGGAATGTGGGAGACGTGGTGAGGTGGAAGAAGAGGAGATACACGAGGTAAGAGACTGCGAGGGAGGA
>MU271747.1:14944-27140 GCA_021432655.1 Atractiella rhizophila
GAAGAGAAGGATTGGAGGCCGATTTGGAATGTGGGAGACGTGGTGAGGTGGAAGAAGAGGAGATACACGAGGTAAGAGACTGCGAGGGAGGAGGCGAGGAGGAAAGCGAGGAGGGACAGTAAGCTGAGGACGAGGATGAGAACGAAAGCTAGATCGATCGTCGGCCATGCATTCATTAGTATAATGAAGAGGAGACGAACATATAGCGCTAATCCATAGGGAGCTGACGATGATGGCCCAACCCGAAAGAGAGAGCGGTGATGAGCAAGCTTAGGGAAAGGAAGATGAAGAGCGGGACGATGGCGAGAGAGAGGAAGATGACGCTGAAGGTGGATGTGAGCGGATAATGGATGAATGCCGCTTTTGTCAATGCGGTCAAAGGGGGAAGGTAGTGTTCTTGAATACTGTGCGCGTCGCCATCCCCAACCCAGTGAATTCCCGTATTCGTGAAGTGAGCAACAGAAAGTAAGGAAAACTGACTATTGACGCCGCTCCGCAATGTACCCCTTCGCAGAATAAATCGTGTCCTGTGCATTGGTTAGGAGCGTATTGGCTCCATTCGAGACTTGGGTCGAATCCATGACGCGTTTTGCTTTCTTTACCACGGTCAAGTTCTCAAGTCGATTTCACGTGAAGCTGCCTCACCAAAAGGAGCGTTAGACAGTCTCTCTTCCCTTTCCATGTTTACAAGAATCCAGCCCTTTGATAACAAAACATATCAAATACTTACTCAAAATGCTTTGGAGTCCACAGCTCTGTGTTCTATCCAATTCCACCAAGCCAACTTCTGAATGCGTGAATGCAGACGCTATTGATGGCAAATCCCACGCGAGGTAGAGGTTTTTGTCCTGACGCAGATCAACTTTCAAGCGGATCAAGGGTTGATGCTTTGGGGAACAAATTGCCTAATGGAAGTGCAGGAGGATGTTCAGAGGAAGCTGAGCAGGACGTCACTGTAGTGATAGCAAACTAGAGAAACAAACCAAAGCTGATGGCGATCCACAAGCAATAATAAGATGTTCCGAAATTTCAGCTTCGATACTGGGCCGCTTGGTGGATTACTTGGATACAGCTATGGCTAAACTCAATGAAGGCTCACACATCAGCTACTACTCGCTGTTGTTTCTCCTCAGCTCAGCTGAACGGGTCGAGGTCCTTCAGATATTTATTTGTTATCAGCGAAACAGCAGCACTAGCTTGAAGTGCATTATGCTAGAGTAACGATTCATCGTCCACCTCCATCTTCTGTGCTCTCTAGCCAGAGCCTTCATGATGGCGCCGATTCCGCGGCTTCAAATAACATGCTCTCTCCACAGTTTGTTCAGGACGCAAGACGAGCTAGTCCAGTGTCCAGCGGGGTATCCCTCATGATAGGCGAAGATTGGCGCCTCGGCGTATGGCTGAGGCTTCAACATGATGTATGGATTGCACCATGGAGGTGGGGGATAAACGGGGAGAAAGGATAAGAAGGAGAGGCGGCTGATGGATTGCATGACGACTGACCTGTGCGACTCGCTCCTGCCAGTCAACGCATCGCTCAGCCTGATCACGTACAAAAACTAGCTCCTCTTTATCGATAGTCATTTCAGCCCATCCATTCAATCCTCTATCTACCTCCCAATCAGCATCTGCTCGAACGAGCTCACTCCATAGTCCACAGTTGAGATGTCGCCTTCACTCGCTTCCCTCCTCGCTATCTCCCTCCCAGCACTCATCTCCGCCTCACCGCTCTTCTTCAACTCCTCTTCCGTCGGCCATCACCTGGACAAGCGCTCCGTCGCTGGCCCAGCTATCAATTCGAACTTCCCCGATCCTTCTCTCATCTGGGTCCCAAGTGAGAACTTGTGGTATGCGTACGGCACGGTGCGTTTCCCACCCTCCTCCTTCACAATAACGTGCTGATAAATCTTGGATAATTGACGGTGTAGAATGGGAACGGCAAAAACGTCCAAGTGGCAACTTCGACCAATTTCAACGCGTGGACCCTGCAAGGAAGCGTTGATGCCCTTCCTAATTCTGGAAGCTGGTCTGCGGGTAACGTTTGGGCACCCATGGTCGCCCAACTTGACAACGGACAATTTGTCATGGTTCGTCTTCACCTTCCCCGATACTCCTACTCTCTACAGAAATATAACTGAATATTAACTTGATCGTGATGGGCAGTACTACGCAGCGACTTCCTCTTCGTGAGTCTCCCTTCCTCCCTCTCTTCCTTCCATTCTCAACTATGTTTCTCATTCATAAAATGCTCATTGCGCCGCTGGGATAGTCTCAACACTCATTGCATCGGCGTTGCGACGTCCAGCACAGCTCGTGGACCGTACACCCCTCAATCTCAACCATGGGTCTGTCACGAGACGCAGGGAGGGTCAATCGACGCCGCCTTCCACCATCATCCCGATGGCACCAAGTGGGTTGTTTACAAGATTGACGGGAACTCTTTAGGCAATGGTGAGTTTAATTTTTTAAAAGAGGAGAATGCTAATACATTTCGATAGGCGGAACATGCAACAATGTGGGTTTATCGAAATACTTCTTTGAAGAGAAGAGAGATTCTCACCCATCATGTGTTCGGACGAATAGGGTGTCCCTCCTTATAAGTCTACGCCGCTCATGCTCCAGCAAGTGAGCGCTGCAGATGGATTCACCAAGATTGGAGGAGAAACACAGGTGCTAGACAGGGATGACGGTACGCGACCTTCTTTTCCTGCTCCTCCAACGAAATGAGACTGATGACGGCGCACCTTGACGTTGTCTTGTAGGTGATGGACCACTCATCGAAGCTCCCTCTCTCATTCACGTCAACGGAGTCTGGTTCCTGTTCTTCTCTTCCGGCTGTTACGCCGAAACTACGTACGCTTTCATTCCCATTCTGTGGCACAACTCGATGTTCATGATTCCCTTACAGATACGACTTGTCTTACGCATATGCCACCAATGTCAAAGGCGAGTTAACCCATTCCTGATAGCGCGATTGGAAAGCTGAAGAAGGAACAGGACCTTATACCAAGAAAAGAGCACCCGTCGCGCCCACCTTGGTACGCATGCTCCAACTCGAATGCAAGAACCGTCAATATTAATCTTTCAATGCCTCATGACAGGTCACTGGCGATTACGGCCTTAAGGCTCCGGGGAGCGCTTGCTTTGCTAAGGATGGATCAAAAGTTGTCTTTCATGCTTTCCTCGGAAACGACATCAACTCTGGTAGGGGCATGTGGACGGGCGTACGTCCTCCTTTCGAGTTGATCCATACTCCACGTACTGACCTTGAGATAGATTCCAACCTTCTCTGGAACCGATGTGACATTGTAAACTTGGACAGTTATAAGCGATGACATCGATGAGAGCGAAGGAACTTCACATGTTGTGTGGAGCGCGAGAGCATTAGGTCTTGTACATGTATTGATTGATGGAAACAAATCTGAAAGTACCAACTTTGTAGTGCTCTTTCTTATAACGACTGTAAGAACTCGGTCGACGATACGAATCCTGCCGTTTCATGGGAAGCATTTGAAATGCTGGCACAAAAGATCATTTGGTTTGCATCAAAGCATCAAAGCAGGGGTAACATACCATAATATAACAGAGCCTGCAAAATTCCTCGTATTCAGGATGTCTTTTGCAGTCCTGCGCGAAGTGTGGAGTGATTTCGGCTGGTCGAATGAAGATATCGTTGCCCAGTCTCCCCATCAGTCTCTTAGGAACCTCAACGTTGTAAACCACCGCGTTTTCGTCAAAAAAATCCTTTTTATAATTAGCGTCCCGACAATTTCCAATGAAGAATGCCATCCCTTTCACCCATTCGGTCCAATCTCTATCCAATAACACCTCTACTCCATCCTTCCACACGGTTGGGTACTTCGCTTGGGGAAGAATGATAAGCTGACTGGGATCGGTGCGAGCAGCAGTGATCGCGGGAACGATTTCGAGACGCGTTTTGGTGCCACTTTGAATTTCGACCTTGATAAATGTATCTTCCCGTTTTTGACTCAAGGTGAACCATCCTGGCCGATTTGGATAACTTCTGATTCGCTTCGAGTGTGGATCATGAGTTAGGGGCAACTCCTGAATGCTGTTCGAGTACTAAAAATAAGGTGAAAGATTGTCAAAATTTATGACATGTTTACCTCGACTTCCATGGCCATTCGCATACCATCTCTCAGTAGATAAAAAGCTAATGAATCTGGCTTCTCCCCGTGAGGATGATCTCGAACCTGGCAAGGATTACCTGTTTCGTATAGATTCCTACAAATGCTTTCAATCTGAAGAGAGACGTCAATCTTGTTCATGAAACCCTGTAACTCTGATGCAAGCAGCTGTGGATCAGTGAGTTCTGTATCTGCGAAGTCCATTTTTGGGAGTTCTTCAATCCCTTACTCGTTAAGATTGTTCTTAAGGCAGGCGCAAGAGACACAAGTAACGCGTCTTGCGGTGATACCATATCGATGCGGAGCGACGCGCCAGGCGTAATCTACCCTTGCATATCCGAGAGCAACGCAACTCATGACGTGGCCTTCGCTGCAGAATCCAGTTGAGAATTGTTTTTAGGCCACCACAACCCGATCTTTGGTACACGTTCCTCCTGTAGACGCTCCTGTGTTCCAACTACCTAAGAGTTGCGTCGCGTCCGCTCATTGGGTTACTGGGTACAAAACCTGGGTTTTCCTGCTCTCCACCTGACGCATCATGAATGTGAGTTACTCAAACTCCTTGAGAGCCGCGAGCAATCCACAGGGGGTGGACCTAGAATCGGCTGGTCGATGGGTTAAAAGAACGGGCAAGAAACCCTCGAAATGATGAGAGATAAGAGAAGCAGCTCACAATGCAAGAGTCAAGCGAAAATACGTACAAAGTTTTCGAGAGGTTCCTTGAGGGACATCAGGGACAACTGGATGAGATCTTCCTCCAATTGGCATTCAGAAGTACGTATATCTAGACCGATACCCCCAAGCTAAAAATCTGAGCAGATTCGAACTTATTCAGTTCAGTTCAGGCAGCGGTCAACGGCGCAGCCAACCTAGTCGCTGAATTCACTGCTTCCGTGAGTGCTCCCATCGGTTCATTTTTCATTATTTACGAACGAGATGCAGAATATGGCCAGCGGTTCCGCTGCACCGGTGAGATAATCCCTTGAGAAACCACCAGTCTGATATTTAGTTCAGGCAAGCCAATATCAGGGGCAACACAGTAATCGCAGAATGTAAAATCAGGTTACTGCTAGATTCTAGGGAGTTCTGATGCACATGAATTGCATGGTCGCTGTATCTCAATTTCTCAGATCTCAGAAGAGACAGCCAGCTTCTAAGCCGCACATATTAGAATTTGAGAGCTTCAGCCCGAATTGCAGCTTCTATTCAGTGTCTAAATATCTCTCAAAGTTTGGAAGGACGGGATAGACAGGCATCGCCCGTGATTTCATTGAATGAATCAAAGCATGACGCTTTCTTGAGCATGTGACAGACTGCTGCATAGTTTTATCTTGTTTCAGAAAGAGGAAGGAACTGTTAGCTCCTGCCACGAACCATACTTACGAATCCATGGACCCGCCGCCCAGACAGGACGGAAGATTTCACATATTTAGAGAGCTGTGGTAAGCATCCTCAGTATGAAGGACCGAGAAATATTGCCCTTCTCAGGTCCGTCTCTTTCGTCAACGTCGATTTTCTGACAGGATAGGATTTGAAGGCAACTCATTCAAAAACGTCAAGGAAAATTACTTTGAGAGTTAGTCAGATTAAATAACGAAGTCGATCATGAAAGAGCTCCCAAAGTTGTATTGACCGGAAAAAAAGTTCACATTGCAGGTTTGCAGCTTGAGTTCTTCGCACGGACAATTCGATACCATTTAACAGCAAGCAGGGAGAAAGGCTTTGAGAGATCTTGAACCAACTCACTCGTTCTACCCTATTAGTATGCATAAGTGTCCTTCTGTCCTCTCTGGCTGGTCGAGTGACCACCTTTGAGCAGAGCACGTGACTCTGAAAATTTGGCCGTTCATTTCCAACCCACCAAAACCACCCAACGCTTGACCCAAAGCACACTTCTACTACTTCTCTTTTCTTTGGTATGTCGCGATATTCTCACGTAGTGGCTTGGGCGAGCTAACTGAGTACATTGTACCTTCCAGTCCCAGAATGTTGCGGCTTGTACCACGAAGAGTTGCATATTTGAGGAAGGAGTTTAACGCCAGGAATGCTGTTCGAGGTACGTTTTTCTCAGTTTTGGTGTGCACATGGGAGAGGGCGTTCCTTTGAAAGGGACCGCTAGCCTTGCCAGCTTCTGGTTTGCATTGCCCCAACGAAACAGTATGCTGATGCACACGTATTACTTTGCACCACAGGCTTCCACTCTTCACAAGGCGCCATGGCGCTGTCAAAATTCTCTATGCCGTCCATGTCGCCTACGATGACGGAAGGTGGCATTTCGCAATGGAAGAAGAAGGAGGGAGAGTCATTCACTGCTGGTGATGTTCTGCTCGAAATTGAGACGGACAAGGCCACAATGGATGTTGAGGCCCAGGATGACGGCGTCGTCGCGAAGATCATCGTGAGCGTCTCCTGTTCGAGCGTAAATGGGAATATACTTAATTTGAACTTGGAATGTGGAATAGGTGGATGGAGGAGCCAAGAATGTTCAAGTTGGTTCTGCTATTGCCATTTTGGCTGAGGAGGGCGACGAAATCAACGCGTCAGAGGTCGACGCTCTCGTCAAAGAAGCCAAGTCATCGGCGCCATCTTCTTCCGAGGCACCAAAAAAGGAGGAGGCTCCTCCGGCACCAGAGCCTGAGAAGCCTTCACCTTCAAAAGCAGAGTCAGCTCCCTCCCAACCTGCTCCATCGACCTCCGACAAGCCCGCCGACCGAATTTTTGCTTCTCCAGTGGCCAGGAAGATCGCTCAGGAGAAAGGAATCCCCCTTTCGCAAGTCAAGGGAACCGGACCGAACGGCCGTATAATTAAGGAGGATGTCGTGAACTTCAAGCCTTCGGCTACATCTCCTTCTGCCGCTGCCGCGGCACCCAAGTCTGCACCTGCTCCTCCTCCAGCCGCCCCGGCAGATACATACGTCGACATTCCCCTCAGTGGAATGCGCAAGGTTATCGCCCAAAGGCTATCGGAGTCTATGCAGTCCACACCGCACTATTACCTAACGGCAGAGATCAAGATGGACCGCATCATCAAGCTTAGGGAGGTCTTTAACAATGCGGCGAAGGAAGCTGGCGAGGGAAAGAAGAAGGAGGGAGTGCAAGGAGGGCTCAAGCTCTCTGTCAATGACTTCATTGTTAAAGGTGCAGCTTTGGCCCTCCAAGATGTCCCCGAGGTCAATTCAGCATGGTATGGTGACTTCATCCGACAGTAAGTGGCGTCTTGCATTCTCACTTGGATGAAAAGATGAACCTTTCCATTGCAGGCACAAGAAAGTCGACATTTCTATGGCCGTTGCTACACCCACTGGTCTCATCACTCCCATCATCACGGACGTCGGCTCCAAAGGTCTCTCCACTATCTCCTCTCTGTCGAAATCTCTGGCCGTCAAAGCTCGGGAAGGGAAGCTCCAGCAGCACGAATATCAGGGTGGAACATTTACGATTTCGAACCTTGGAATGTTCGGCAGTATTTCCCACTTCACCGCTATCATCAACCCTCCGTCCAGTTGTATCCTTGCCATCGGTGAGACTGAGCGAAAGGTGGTTGAAGCAGAAGATGAGCCGAGCGGATTCAAGGCTATCAGTGTGATGAAAGTCACAATGAGCTGTGATCATAGGGTTGTCGATGGCGCTGTGGGAGCACGGTGGATGAAGTCATTCAAAGATTACATGGAGAACGTATGTCATTTCTGCGTATGATCTCCTCCAAGTCAACTGACACCTCGAACTAGCCATTCACCTTCATACTATAATTGGACGACTTGATTACTTCTACTTGACCTTTTTATTCCGCCATCAAAAGGGATCGCATCTCGCTATACCTTCTGTATTAGAGGCTAATATTTGCAATTTGTCTCTTGCAAACCACCTCTCTTCTCCCGTGACATCCAATTAGGGAAGTTAACCTGCAAAGCCACAGCCTTCCATCTTTTGGTACACGCGAACAAGATCTTATTCACTCTAATGATGAGCTCGTTCCGAGTCTATCCATCACATTTTAAACGTAAACGATGGAGCGTTGGTGCCAACTACAATGGCGTTAGTGATCTGAGGAGGCTGGTAGAGGAAACGCGTAAATTCGACTCTCGCTATTTGAACAAGTTGATGGGAGGCACGCCTGAGGAGTACCACAAATGTAGAAAGACAGAAGCCCAATTTTCAAACGTAGAGAGCATCAACGGGTCATTACTTTGCTCCAGGGGTTGGAAGACAAGGAGAGCTTTCTCGCCTTCCCTTTTAACGCGACAAATCTGCAGGGCACAATGAGGTCATCCTCAACCTAGTCTTGAGATGAGAGACTCTCTGAAATCTGGAGGGATAATAGTGGCGCTGTCCCTCTTCAAGCTTCGTGTTGCTCTTCTGTTATAACATACAAGTGTGTCAGAGGCCTTCGTCCCTCACTCGCAAGGGGCATGGCCCCTTGAACCCGACTGTGACTGTTCTGTGGGTTAGAGTCCAGTATGAAACGATTTTTTTTACCCCCTTCAGAACAAAATTTCCTCGCTGCTTCAGAAAGGCGCAAGCATATGCAGTAATATGGTGTAATTCATTTCGTTCCAACGTGCCTGCTGAGGGAGGTATGAACGCTCAAAAGTGCGTTTTATGACTCATGCCAACAATGGATGGCTTTTAGAGGTAAGGAAAAACTGACTTGTGAAGGGTTTGCGCATTTGCATCGCAGGCGAGAGACACAGGTTCAGCATGAAGGAGAACGCGACTACCCAATGTCACAGAAACCAATTTTTACCGTTCCGCTTGAGGCATGGAAGCTGAGAAGGATATGAGACTTATTCGCAGAGTAAGTCGACCCTGCTCGGAAGTCAAAGCATCGTGTTCAGATAATCGTTCGGTTTAATAGGCGATTTCAACGGCTTGTGTTGTGCGAAAGGTGTAATGTTGGTCCAGTGAAGCTTTTTTAAATGACAATAGCATTGTCATGGGCTGAGTAGAGTAACATAGGCGAGGATGCAGAGGTCTACACACAATGACTCTCCCTACGCGGGCCGTTTGCGTACCAGTCGAAACAATCCCACACTCGAAAGAAAGGCTATTGAGAACCTATGCAGAAAGCAACCTCAATCGTCTAACCTTGAAATTGGGGAAAGTCGTACCAAGTGGCAGCATACGTTGCATGCATGTTTCTAAGTTCGATTGAGGGTGGGCGACCCAAAGGGACTCCGTGATTTCTTCGATAGTTGACGTCGCCTGCATTTCCCTCTGATCCATCAACAAAACATCTGGTCAACCTCAGACAACCAAAGTCTATCGATGGAACACGGACCAAAAATTTCGTCAACGAGCACTGATTGAGTCCCGAGATGTCGCGCCATTTCTTCTTGGTCAGGAAAAACCCATTGACCTTTCTCTGGCACGTTTACTGGCGTAAAGTAGTTCTTTGGGACAGGAGCTCTGAGCATTCCTATCACCTCCACCTTCGCATCCGTCTTACTTCCATCCTCAAGTCAGCTCATCCTCTGATTCTGAAAAACGAGAGGAAGGAAAAGTGAAGGGAAGGGTGGCCGTACCTCGCCATTCCTCGTACTTCGATCTGAAAATTCATCCCATATCCATCCCCTGTTAACGATAACCTTTGTCCCATCCTCCTTCACAAACGGCGTGAAAACGTGCCAAATCAACTTTCCGTCCTTCCCCTTCGGTCCAACCAATATCTCTTTTTCGTGCTCAAACCTCCCCTCTAGTCGGACCTTCCTCCATGCAAAGTCCGGTATGCGTTCCACATTCACTTGCGCAGGTAAACGCATTGGAGGTAGAGAGAGTGCCTCCTCCACATGTGCTATCAGGTCAAGCTTCCATTGTAGCCGCTGCAGTTGCCAAATACCGAGACAAGTTGTAGCTATTGGGATGAGTGTCAAAATGAGAGTAGCGACCGAAATTCGGCGTGGTGCGTTTTGGAAAGGATTTGGTGCACCAGCAACATCCGTCGTGGCATAGCCCCGTCGAGATAAAGGTGTAGGTACCCGTACGGATCGAAAGTGAGCAGAGTGGGAGAAGAAAGGACGGGTGAAAGAGTTCGACTGCCGAGAGGTATGTTGTAGCCGGGATGCAAGTCTCGGTAGGATGGACATCTTGCGATTGAGCGAAAGCGCAAGGAGATCTACCAGTCCAATAATCTCTTCAGAACACACGCTGAGCACGAAGGTACTCACCGCTGAGCGCTAGAAATGGCGTCTTAATGCCTACTAGGTTAGACCGCAAGTTTCCCTCAACCCTTTCAATGTAGCTCATCATTATAGTCCGTTAGCAAATAGAAGTGCTTACGTGTTATGGTTCACTGATCAATAGAAGTGAAAAACAATCACGTCCTATTCGACAAGGACGAAACAATCTGCCGCATTTTCAAGACGTCACGTGCTGTATTTCAAGAAATTTGGATACGAACAAAGAAGAGGAGACGTGACGCTGTGACAAGGGTAGGGAGAGTGAGCAGGGTATTTTTATCCTCGTGGCTATGGGGTCCCAAGTGAGTCGGTTCTATCGGCTTCATCTGTGTATTCGATATCTACGCATAACAGGCACTCTGAACGAATTTAATGATGAACTATCTTAGAAGCTCGTCTGCATACTCTCAAGCAACATATTGATCAATCAATATTTATGAAGTACCCAACGAATAAATGCCCCAAATATGTGAAAGAAGGAAAGCAACGCATTGTTCAAGTTCTTTGTCTCAGACAAGAAACACAATCCATGCATAGCGTTAAGGAAGGGAATTAAGAAAGGAATGGTTCATTTGTTCGAGGGCGACGGGTTCTTCTTTTTTCCTGCATTATGTTTCGGTTTCACCCCAGCCTTCTTCTTTACCGTTCTGCTGAGATGTGCCTTGGTTCTTTTGCGTTCTTTTTCCCCATGATGTTAACTTGTCATGACGAAGAAGGTTGAGGAATTGAACGCACTAATTGTCACGTCTTGCACCTTAACTTCTGCCTCGAAGAGCTGTCTCAAGGTCTCAAAACCCTTGTGGTTTCGCCTACAATTCGGCTGGCATGTCGTTAAGAAGTGCTCGCGGATGGCTGCGCGTCGATTAAACTTCCCCCCTCTTCCAATGTCGTCTGAGCGATCGGGTTCTCCACTTCTAATGAAAGATGGGTCGAAGCTGGTGAGGCGACAATTGCCAAAATATGCAAGGACTCCCATGAGCCACGGATCCCTGCCGTACATATTCGGGTACACAATCGTCATGTCATCCGATCCTCGCTTCCCGCTCCACATCAAGACCTGCGGGAAGTCTTCCCGAGAGAGCTTGACGTTCTTCCAACCCTCTGAAGTGTGCAGACTTTCGACATATTCTTCCTCCCTGATGATGAAAAACCCGGACCTCTCAACTCGCACAAAGAAGTCCCACACCGCCTTCCGAACTTCTACAAAGCCTCGCTCCCTCTCATACGTCCGCAGCGTGTATCGCTTTTGGGCAGTAGAGAGCGGTAGGGATCGAAGTGGAGGTGCAGGTGGTGTGTGAACGATGGACGGGCTAGGCATATGGAGTGTGGGAGGAGGAGACGAGTTGTAACTGGGAGGAGACGAGACCGTGGATGATACCCGTCCAACTTGTCCATACTCTTGCTCCAACGAGTCGGTTTCGGGTTCAAAGGCTTGAAAGGGTACGTTGACATTCTGGTGCTGAACATCTTGCACCCAGGAGCCGAAGATCCCGTCGAGCACTTTAGCCACATTAGTCACCCATAGTGGTTTGTGGAAGATGCTTTCATACCACAAATCCTCTCGACATGAACCTCAGTCGAGTCGACTGGCATCTGGTCTAGAGTCCCAGAAGATGGAAGAAGATCATCTGTGACACTGTAGAGCTTTCAGTTCCTTTGACAATACGGAAAAGCTAGAGTCTCATTGGATGTGCAAGCGGGAAGCCAACGTACATGTAACAATCGAACAAATCGCTGACCTGCATATTTCTCCTCGGGCTTACAGTAAACTTGCTTGGATTGCTCTGCTCAGCTGGGACAAAATAAAGGAGTCTATGTCTTTATGAAGGCAGTTGATGGCCAGGGACCACAAATCGTCGCCTCAAATCTATC
>MU271748.1:0-25994 GCA_021432655.1 Atractiella rhizophila
GGTGTACCAGATTTCCAGCTTCTTTCCATCACGACACCTCTTCCTCCTGGGGTGCAACCCAGAAGGTTCTGGCCATCTTCATGTCCATTTTTGAAAGGAACTACCATGGCGAGCAAGAAAGTCATGGGAGAAAGAAGTGTGGTCGTAAATTGCCACAGGGTACACCTTAGCTTTCATGCACAGGGGAAAGGTGCATGACTGTTAGACTTCCTCTACCCTCCGTTATTTTTGCGAATACTTTGAAAAAACAGACTGATATAGTACATTCGCCTGGACTGTACTATATCAATGTTGCGCACACGTCACTGAACGCGAAAGGAAAGTGCAGTAATTAAGGTCGCGAAACCATGCAGATTGATAACCCAAGCTCGAGGATCATCGACGGTATTCCAGATGGAGGCAAGAGAGATTCATTCTCCATCTACCTCTTCAACTTTCTTGATCTCTCGTCAGTGGCGTTTATCGAAACCGCACGTCCACGCACTCCTCCTCACATCCGAAGCAGCAATGCAACTCTGCCGCTAGACCGAGGATGACCAGGTGGTGAACCAACACGACAAGCAAACGAAGAACAAGCTCACTAGCTTTGAGCAGTCAAAGAGGGGATGTGCATCGTAAGAAAGTAGAAATCAAACTCGTCTAATCTCCCCTTTGTTCCCTTCAACGCAGTGTTTGTACTTGCGAAAACTTCTCGCATACTCTTTGCTTCCAACCTGTTGGGAGACAATGCCATAGCACATGTACGTCACACCGGCGCTTTATGATCCACGACCCCAGCTCTGACCAGGAAAGACTCACCCGCTCCAATCATCCAGCAGCAGTTATCAAACCCAACAGTTTCAACTTGTGCAAATACTCCAAGAAATCCGCTGAATGTGGAGGTACTGTATTCCAGAGCACCAGAGAGGTCTTTATAGAAGTAGGTATATGATGATAGGCTGAAGGAAGATCAGGATCCGAGCAAAGTTCGAGGAAGTCGGCCACGCGTCGGTGACGTCCGTTGCATTGGGCACATAAGAAGGTTCGCAATTCGCCACGTTCTTCCAAAATGATCGTTCTTCCAGAATAACGGGTGTAATCAGATCTCCCCAAAGTCATAAAACCAACACTCGACCAAACAGGGCTTCGTTGAAACCTTGGAAGCTTAAAGCTCATTGAGGGCCGCATCGATTTATTCACTTCATTGATCAAATTTCTCCAATCTTCGATAACATGTTTCATTTACCACCCTCTCCTACCGCTCAATCACCTTCCGCTTTACCAACTGAGCCGCTTCTCTCAGCCCCAGCGGCACTGACTGATCTGCCACCGCAAAGTCCAGAGAGCTGCAAGTTCTCTACCTTCGGTTCTGTCAATCTTCCCCCAAGCCCAAACGATAAGTCTGAAGAGCCCGCGTACCGTATTGCTAGTTTTCCCAGCTCCGACTGTCTTCAACATGCAGAGGTTGGGCAGGACTTTACGGTCATGCCCAAATCCATTTTTAAATTTTCATGAACGAGCTTTTTAACAATTCTGCAACCGCGGACATCATTTTCCGAATCCAGTCCCCATCCTCCTCAAGCGATTACGAATACCTCTATGCACAGCGCAGCATCTTGACTGCTCGTTCTTCATACTTTGCTGAAAGTACGCTGTGCTTCTCTTTCCTACTACCATCAATAGCTCAAATGAATGTCGTGGATGGAAAGCGTTGAACACTAAACAGAAAAAGAAAACGAAGAAGGGAAAGGGACAAGTGGGGGAAACGAAGAGTACCGTGGATGGAGCAAAGGAGATCTCAGTTCAGAGGATGCGATATCGAACCTTCTATTCCTTTGTCCGCTGGTTGTACAGCGGGTACGCCCTCCATTTGCTGCACTTAAGGCAACTGGTGGTATCACCATCCAACGATATGTGTACGTCTGCAGAAGCATTCACTTCGCCACTCCGTACTTCACAGCACCCTATGACCACTATGAAGCCCAACTGGTAGAACTGGATAGAGAGAATGGAGCGACACATTGCAATCCGCTTGAGGTTTACGTCTGTGCAGATCGTGCGTCTATTCATGCCACTGCTATTTGCGAGACTGATCCTTGAAATCAACTTAAAACAGGATACGGAAGCGATGATCTCAAACGTCTTGTGCTTAAATCTCTTCCACAGTGCCTAGGAGGCGGACTGGCGTTTTCTCTGCTTTTCTCTCCCTATGCGTTAGCATACGAGGATATCAAACAGTGCCTCCTGGGATACATAAAAGAACACATCGTATGTCACATCCATGCCACCTCCCTCTCCCTCTGTATATTCCATTCATCCATTGATGCCGTATATTCTGGAAAGGCCGAGCTCAAACTGTCGAAGGATCTTGTAGACCTGGTTCTCAACCGCCCAACTGGGTTGGACATGGAGTTGGACGCGACAATGGTTGGGCTGAGATTCAGGGATGACAGAGCGGCACAAGCGTGGAAAGATGTGTTGGAAATTTTGATTGGTGCTTGACTTCGGATCCCGTTGCGATTTGCGAACTATTAAAGGAAGGAGTGATTGGCGGGCTTCGTTGTATAAGGTTTACTGAGCCGAGATAATGGGTGCCAACTCACTAAACTGGAACGACGGGTCAACATCGACACTCTGAAATTCACGTCAGCTCAAGCCACAATAATAGTGGACCGCACCTGCGAATGAGTGCTTAAATCCCCCTCCTGACCAAGCATCTCCACCCGCTTGTTAGCACTTGCCGGAGCAAGGCAGTCACGGTACACATTCAAAATTCTGAGTCTCTGCTCCCTGAATCTAACCATCATTCTTTCTCCAGATCCTCCTATCATAACCAATACCTAACCCCGACCCTGGACCCATTCTCTCAGGTCAACAAACGAGTATGACGAAGAGGAGGACAAAGAAGACTAGAGGATCCACGCCACTACCCGCCACTCCCGACGCGTCTCAAAACCCAAAGCCAGAATATCAACAAGGGGCAACGCCAAGGAATATGCCCCCGAACTTCAAACTGCTGCAGCGCAACCTGCAACTAGGTGAACGATTCAAGTCGGAATCACCAGTCGTGGTGTTGGAAGATCTACATCCAAACATAGATGTCAAGATCGAATTGCCAGTCGAGCTAATGACCTATAAGGCAGCAGATTGGAAGGATGATTGTGCGAAGATGGGCGGAGTTCTGATTCACCACGAGATCGAGCCTCCTGTGATAGCGTACTCGAACATTTCGCTGTCATTCGAATTCCAAGACCAACTTCAGAGTGCTGCTTCGGATGGGAACACGCAACTAGCACGAAACGCTGCCTACACTCTCGGGGCTAGACCTCGCTGTTTTGTCTGGAATCTGTTGATTGATAAAGATGGAGATAAACAATACTCTTGGAGTAATTGTATGCGTGGTGGGCACTTTCGGGGACAGCCGAAACGCCTCGAAGACCACCACTTCAAAGAAGTCGCGCGAACCATTGCAAAGTTTGCGAAAGCGAGCGAGGAACAGATGGGATTTCTCAACATCTTTGATCACGACCCAGCGTGGCACTTCACCTGGGAGTTAGACTGTCGGTCTCGAATTGAGGAGCCAGTGAATCAGTTATTCGGCTCAACCCCCCCCGCCAATTTGCCCAACGTTCCGCTACGCTCAGTAGAGCCAACGTTCGCGTCTGCAGTCACGCCGTCGTCCACAATGCTTCTTCCTTCCCAATTTATCCCAAATCCCAAACACAAATTTAAACTGGACCTAACGGACGTTTGAAGGGATGGCATGTAGTTGGCGACAGCTCCGAGTTCAAGCCTAACTGGGTGCAGGAAATCCTATTTCGTTCATATTCCATTGCTGGCAGCGGAACGCAAGTTTGGATGTGCGAGCTGGAAGGAGGAAAGTATGGTGTCATCAAGTATGTGTGGCTGACGAATATCCTGTTGGAAAGGTTGGAGGAGCACGTCAAACTTTTCGATCATTGGAGGAGCCTTTGGAAGACCCAACCGCCACGAAAGCTCGATGGATTGCCAGCGGATGCGATGGATTTGGAATGGTTACGACACGCTCCTCGTCTCATTTTTTCTTAGCCTAATCTTTCAACTAGAAACCTCCTGTCCAAGAATGCTCTCTGGAAGGGCAGCGATGTTTCAGAGGTCATGGAGACAGATCGAATTCTCATTCTCATCTACCATTCTACGGCCGGCCTCCCTCTTTCTTCAGCGAAACATCTGGACGATGTCCTCGACGCATTCAAAGGTGTCTTAACGCGTGCGTGCTCTCTCTTTGTTTTGCGGCTCTCGCCTTAATGTGTTGACAGAATTGGCCAAGCTGAACGATCACGACTTTGTCCATCGAGATGTTTCCTATGCCAACATGTTCATCCGCGAGTTCCAGACGGGTGCGGATACTGGGAATACTCCAGTTGTCGGATGGTTGAATGATTTTGACTTCTCGATACAACATGAGAAGATCAAGGACAAATTTCGTTCAAAGCCACATCCACTTTCAGTGAGTACTGTAGCTCGCCCTGCTCTCCATATGTTTGTTGAGTTGACTTCATGAAGGGAACCTTTGTGTTCCTGTCTCGGTGCGTACTGAACGCTTTGACGAACGAATATAAGTACGAGCAGTCGGTTATGGACGACATCGAGTCCGTGATCTACTGCGTTACCTACCTACTTTTTCTGCAACTACTATCCGGAAACTAAAAGGCAGCTGGGACCACTCCTGAAGCGAGATTGGAGCCACAAGCACGAGACGTCGACAGGAGAAGGGTCGGGAAGAAAATTCAGTAGCTCCAAAGAACCTGGGACCAAGGAACCGAGATCCAAGAAACAGAGGGCAACGGCGGGGGATCTATCCTCAACAATTCAGGGAAACAATCCATTCGCCAAGACATTCCTTATCCACTTCAGCGGTGGTCGGACCCAACGAATGCCTTGAACGCGAAATTGCGTCTTCTCGACAATTTGGAGTCAGACGACGTGGATGTTTTTACCGACCGATTGAAGCAACATCTAGTCAATGATGAGGCTTGGGACCGAGAGCATGTCGTACAGCTACTTTGGGAACTCACCCAGCTCACCCAGCCGCTTCAACTTCCCATGGCAGATGTTGAGCGGCGCAGGAATTGGGCCACCCTCTTTCCTGATGGATGCAATCAAAAAGAAGTTGTTAAGAACATCGTTAGAAAGAGGTGCACGCTTTGGAGCGGGGAAAAAAGAGATTTAACGGGGAGCTGTAGGTTGGCTTTGTCTCGAACAGCTGAACGAGATGTAACGTCCACTAAAACGATCCTTCTGAAGCGTTCTGCCTTGGAAATCGCTATCGTACAAGCGGACTTTTTGAGTTGTTTCCCAACGCACGTGCACAATTAGAGTTCAACAATATTGCTTGTATTTATTGCATCATGTAAAATACAACGTTACAACAATTTCAGTTATAGACAATTTCGCCTTTCAAGCGGCAGTATCCGCTCCACACCCTCTCAATTGAGCATATTATGCATTACGGGCCTGCTCTGTAGATTCTCGCGTTTCTGGCGGTACATTTAGAGAGGAGGGAGGGTCAGTCCCAGTTCCTTCATATCCAGCTCCCTCTGCTGGTACAGTATGCCCATCGATGGGTGAGGTTGGATGATGTGAATGGGTGTGAGTCGTGGCAGGCCATGGCAGGAGGGACCGAAAGTGAGGAATGGGGGATGAAGAGAACATTCGTTCTTTGATATTTCATTCGCTCAAAGCCCACATACTAATTATACCGACAGATACGCAACGATTTGATTAATATTGATTATTGGTTGACCAATATGCGTCGATGCACGTTGCTCTGTAGCTTTGTTTAAATGGCTACAACTTTTGCACCAGTACAGCTCAGCCTGTGGCCAAAGCGTGAATGGGACTTGGAAGACGAGGCGGCGGAGGTGGAAGAAGTACCTGCGAGCATCGACAGGATTAGTTGGCCACCAAAGAAGCTATTGAAGTATGAGGCTGCGGACTGGAAGGACGAGAACTCGCTCGAGGCTTGGATGGAATAGTTGTATAGAGTATGTACATGGTATTCATTTGAGCAGAGTACATCCCAGCATTTGTTCCCAAATCGCCGGAGTCCAGATACCGCAAAGTCGATAAACATTTGCGGGCTACAGAGAATCCTACTACTTGACCCAGCGTGAAGTAAACCTTCATGTTTGGCCAATTCGAATATATCGTTGTTATTCGAGTTCAAAAAAACTCAACAGTGCGCCACAAACCAGTTGTTAAATAATGCGTACTCTATTCGCAACATGATTACATTTGCTTCAATGGGCATGTTGAGGAACTTTAGGACTAGGAAACATTATTTATCAGAGTAAAACGGAGTTCTACGAACGGGCAAGTCACCCTCAAGAAGGTACACATCAAAGTACTGCGATTCCAAAGCAAGCTCTTCACCAACGCAAATGGGATTGAGGCAAAACTGGCTTTCCGGCGCATTCTCTTCCATTCCAACAATCTGGCAAACGTTACGGTGCATTGTCAGGAAGAGATCGTGATAATCGCCCAAAAATGCGTGAAATTCGATGACAAGCTTTTGGTTACCTCTACGCGTTTGTTTGGAAAGAAACGAGAAGAGGGAAGAGAGATCGATGTAACAGCCCATCAGAGCTAATTGTACGAGATTTGGACAGTCTAGAGTATCGAGAAAGTTGGGACTGAGCAGACCAGACCATTCGTGACCACCGTCAAGTCCGAGGACGGAGAGCGAATTACAGGCAGTTACTGCGTCGTCCAAGTGATTTGAAAAGCGGTACATCTGCGGTTCTTTTTGTAACCTGTACATTGGACGAACTTCGACAGAAAGGAATTGTAGGGACTGTGATCGTTTTCGGATGACGCTTGAAATGACGGAGTCGTACTCAGTACCTTCGTTGAAAGTTGAGAAACCGAAGCCGGTTCCGTCCTGAGAGAATATGCTCTTGAGTAACTGGTTCAAGGTGGACACCCTCGCTCCTCGGCATGAATGAAGGACGAGCTTCCCAATGTTGTGGATTTGTTGACCGGAGATATCTAAGGGTATTTGCTCCTCGAAATCCCATCCGTCAAGAGCCAGAATATCCGGATTCCATCCTGCCTGCGCCATCTTTATGAGATAGAGGAGGTCTTCAAGGCACCATCTTGGGCGCAGTCGAGGGCCAGAGGCGACAGGAGCAAAAATATTGAGGCGTCTGAGCCGCGACAAGGCTCCAATAGCGTTTAAAAGTTTTAGTTTCCTCTTTGGGACACTAGGGGGATCGGCCTCGATCCTGAGGAAATTAAGCCTGGTGGCATGCGAAAGGACGTCGATGATAGTTGACCAACTGCCGGGGCGAATATTCTGTTCGTCAACGCATAATTTTTGCAAATGGGCGGTCACCATGCGAGGATATCTGTTTAAAGGAGAGAGGGTCATTAAACAGGTCTGTTCTTCGGAAGGGATGGTGAGGCTAGCCTTTGAAAGAACATAGCAATGTCGAATCGTTTCACCTCTGCCTGATCCCACTGTATTATCAGCCGACAGCCTGAAGGACCAAGCGTCCAATCGGTAATGTCCGATCCAAGGATTGAGCATTGGATATCCAAACCGATTCTTGAGAACCTTCTGCATGTTTGTCGAATGCCTTGAAGGCGAACAAAGCCGGAAAGCGTACGATGACCCAGACGAGATTCTTCGTAGGTGACAGTCAAGCTGAGGCAAAGGTGGACAAGCTCGTCGGGAAGAGTACAAAAAGGGCGATCCTCCCATTTTTCGAAGAGGAACATACTGTGGACTATCGATTCGGCATCGGGAATGTGATCAAGAGGCTGAAGATGGAGTTTTGCGGCGTCGAATGGTGCCGAACGGTCAAACTGGTCGATGTCCGTCTCAAAACATGTATCCATTACACCCATAAATTTGTCAACGGAGACATTTTTGAAGAAATTGGAGTCGCGGTAAATAGCCGCTCTCCTGCTAGAAGAAACTTGGATGGATTGTAATTGTTGTGTAGAGTCAGGTTCACAGCGGAATAGAAGACCAATCAAGCTGGCCATCTCTCTGGATTCGCGCCACCTGAAGTATACCGTGGCTGGAAGCGAGTTGTTAACAGGCATTTATCCTGACCAGTTTCCCGGGATGATCTACATCCCACTCACGGCTTTACGCCAGTCCACCTCTACTTTCCAGTATTGTCAGTGGGAAATTCCTGGCGGCGCCGCTACTTCCATTTGCTCCACTTGCTGTCTGTTCCCGCAGGACAAGTTGCGCCGAGCAACGCCTGAGGAAGCGCAAAGCGATCGCTCAATTTGGAAAAGCGCAGCCTTTACAGTTTGTAGAGAGACATTCTCTTACAGTGGTAGAATATGGTCACGATCCTTTACTTTCACAGATGATATGAATGTTTGAAAGAGAAAAGGGAGTGTAGCCGTTAGCTTTCTCACGTCAAGATGCACGATGGACGAACTTTTGCAGGTGACGGGTGGTGATGGAGCTTTATACGTCCCGGAGATGGAGTAAAAACTGGGCTTTATGCGGCATACATGTAAAGGTCGATCTCTCCCCCAGCTATCTGTAAGTACCTTATTAGTTGGCAAGCAAAGCTCTGATATGCAGTTATCTGTGGCACTCGCTTTTTGAGCGGTCTGAAAGGAATCACAATGAGGTGGACAAGTAGAGGGACCGCCTCAACCCAGCGGGCCACCTAGGGCCTTCACTTTATACAAGCATGCGAAAGGATATCAATGCGATCATCACTGTATACCACGTCGATTGAAAGAGGAAAGCCGTACGACATTGCTTAATTGAGTCCCATTCTAAGTATTCCGTTTCGTATCATCAGTTCTTCCTAGTTCTTCACTATATCACTCCCCACTTCCATCATTGATGGCACTTCCAGTCCTCTTCAGAAACTTCCGGAACCTTCTGGCACTTTCTGCCTCACATGACGTCACAAAGAAAGCAAACTCTCGAATGAGCTGGATTGTTGTCGAATCCTTTGTTACCTTGTTATATTATCACCCAATCATCTCACACCATCCAGTCAGCCACCCATTTACTGTAAGAACACTCAGAATACCACCCACATCACTCATCAGCATAACATTCAGCAGTAGATCATAGCGATGTCCAACTTCCAATTCACAGAAAAGGTATTGTTTACTCCCTTTTTACTGTTAAAATATTAACTAACATGTATCCAGACAAACGAGAGTCTTCGCAGCGCTATCTCCCTCGCAAAAGAACATGCACACTCGACATGTGCGCCAGTGCATGTCGCCTCCACTCTCCTTTCCGAGGAGGGGGGTGTCCTCCCATCGATCCTCTCCAAATCCGGCGCGAACAGTTCTCTCCTCTCCCGCTCTCTGAATCGGCTCCTTGTTCGCCTACCATCCGTCTCTCCTCCTCCCGAAGAAGATCCAGCATTCTCTCAAAATACAATCTCAGTCCTAAAAGCCGCTCAAAAAGCTCAAAAAGCGCAAGGGGACGAGTACATCGCACAGGATCACATCGTGCTCGGACTCTTGTCCGATCATTCTTTCCTCTCAGCGTTGCAGGAGGCAGGAGGGAGCAAGGAGGCGGTGGAGAAGGCGACGAAGGCCTTGAGGGGTGGGAGGAAGGTGGAGACCAAGACGGCGGAGGAAGGTTTTGACGCGCTCAATAAATATGCTATCGATTTGACCTCCCTTGCTGCGGAGGGAAAGTTGGATCCCGTCATTGGGAGGGATAATGAGATTCGGAGGGTGATCAGGATTTTGAGCAGGAGGACGAAGAATAATCCGGTGCTTATTGGTGAGCCCGGAGTAGGGAAGACTGCTGTGGTTGAGGGTCTCGCACAGAGAGTCATTAATCGAGGTTCGTTTTTCCTTCCTGTCTACTCTTATCAAAACTGATGATGGTTGATCCGGATGTGGACAGATGTACCGGCGAACTTGCTTGGCAAGATCTTCTCCCTCGACATGGGAGCTCTCATGGCTGGCGCATCGTACAAAGGACAATACGAAGAGCGAGTGAAGAGCGTCTTGCAGGAGATCGAGAAGAGCGAGACATCAATCATACTCTTCGTAGATGAGCTACACCTCATCATGGCTGGCAAGGATAGCGGAGGAGGGATGGATGCTGCAAACCTTCTCAAGCCCATGGTACGTCACGTCGCCCTTCTCTCCGTCATTGTAGCGATATTGATTCATGTGCGATATGTACAGCTTGCTAGAGGCCAGTTGAGAATGATCGGCGCGACGACACTCGCAGAGTACCGAAAATACATCGAAAAGGACGCAGCGTTCGAACGTCGATTCCAACAAGTGCTAGTAAACGAACCGACGGTCCCTGAGACAATCTCTATCTTGAGGGGCATCAGGGAGAAATACGAAGTGCATCACGGCGTCAACATACAGGATGCAGCTATCACCACAGCTGCTCAACTTGCACATCGGTATTTGACTAGTCGAAAGCTCCCGGATAGCGCTATCGATGTCAGTCACTCTCTTTTTCGATAATATGTAGACAGCGTGCTGATACCTGATCACAGTTGATTGATGAAGCTGCTGCCGCCGTCAGAGTCACGAGGGACAGTCAGCCAGAGGCGATAGATAAGTTGGAGAGGGCAAAGATTCAGCTGGAAGTCGAACATCACGCACTCGAGAAGGATTTGAAACTTAACAAGAAGGATGAGGAGATCAAGAAACGAATCGACGAGGTCAATGCCTCCATCGCCAAGGTGAGTTACATCTCTAATGTTATTAGACAGCGACGTTAATTATGCGTTGATTACGATAGATTGACGACGAACTCACACCACTGAAGAGCGCTTATGCAGCGGAAAAGAGTCGCGGAGACGAGATCCAGCGACTTCGACAGCGGTTGGACGAGTTGCGAGCGAAGGCTGACGATGCCGAGAGACGGTACGACCTCGCGAAGGCAGCTGACCTCAGACATTATGCCATCCCTGACGTATCTGCGAAGATGGAGTCGCTCGAGAAGGCGAAGAGGGCGAAGGACGCGCAGAGGGGAGGTGGGATGGCGGGAGATACCGTAACACCGGATGCGATTGCAGATATCGTGGCGAAGTGGACGGGCATTCCGGTTAGCAGACTCAGGACGACGGAGAAGCAGAAGCTGTTGAGGATGGAGAAGGAGCTGGGGAAGGCGGTTATCGGACAACCGGAGGCTATTAAGGTATATCATGCTTCTTTCTTATGAGATATGACGCTTACTTGCATGTTGGGTTGGATAGGCGGTTTCGAATGCCATCAGGTTGAGCAGGTCTGGTCTTGCGAACAACAACCGACCTATCGCCTCGTTCCTCTTCTGCGGTCCCTCTGGTACTGGTAAGACACTGTTGACGAAGAAGCTTGCTCAGTTCCTGTTTGACTCCGAGGACGCCATCTGTCGGATCGACGCGAGCGAATATTCAGAGAAGCATGCCATCTCGAGGCTGATTGGTAGTCCGCCTGGATATGTCGGACATGAAGAGGGCGGACAATTGACGGAGTGGATCAGGAGGAAGCCGTATTCGATCGTGCTCGTCGATGAGGTCGAGAAGGCTAGCAGGGAGTTTACCACAATCTTTTTGCAGATCCTGGATGATGGCAGATTGACGGATGGACAGGGAAGGGTACGTATTCCTTCTTACCAATTCTTCAATTTAGTTGTTACAAATGCTTACTGGTATGGGTTTACGGACAGGTCGTCAACTTTAGAAACACAGTCATCTGCATGACCTCCAATCTCGGCGCTCAATTCCTGAATGATTACGAAGCAAATGGGGAAGCCGTTCCCCCGCATGTCAAGGAACTGGTGAACGGAGCCATACGGGCACACTTTGCGCCAGAGTTCATCAATCGTCTGGATTCCATCATCATCTTCAACAAGCTGTCGAGGAACGAAGTGAGGTCGATAGTCGACGTGAGGCTGCAAGAAGTGCAGAAGAGGTTGATATCGAACGGAAGGAATGTGACAATCGAGGTGGATGATGCCGCGAAGGACTATTTGGCTTCGCACGGTTACAATCCTGTGTATGGAGGTGAGCTCTCCATATCTTACTTTCGCATTCAATATCTAACACAGACATTGTTTTACAGCGCGCCCACTGAACCGTTCAATCCAAAATGAACTCCTCAACCCGCTCGCCCGCTTCCTCATTGATGGGTCAATCCTCGATGGGGAAACAGCGAAAGTGACGTGCGATACTAGAGCCAACCGACTCGTGATTATCCCCAATCATTCTCCGACGGATATGGATGTGGACGAAGATGGAGACGATGAAATGGTCATTGAAGAGGTCGACGATTGAACATTTTCATAGTGGTTCCCACGATTATTTCTTCAAAAGTTGGAAGACTTGTTTGTTTATGGTCTCTGTTCGTGAATCTGTTCAACAATTGTATACAAATGGACAAAAGGTAATTGCAACTGCAACGTGAAAGTAGAGTTTGCTTGTATACTTCCATCAAACTCATGACCATATTGTACTTTCGCCAACTCAAAGAAGGGATAATTGATGAATTCCAGTTTATCGATCTCTCATCGGTCCGTCCATGTCGGCATCACTGACGCCTCAATCATTTCATCAAATCTGGCACTTTTGAAGTACAGTGTCAAGTGACCCTACCTCTGTCCCCTTCGACAGCGGGGCTCAACACGTGTGGCTTGTTCTATCGATCGCTGCTCACGAACGGCCTTCAATACTTCATGTTAGTTCATAAGCTTCAATCCCCATAGTTTCGTATTCAAAATGTGCTCATCTCACTGTGGACAATCACGGGCAGAATGGGTCAAGCTGAGTCGTCCTACGCCAGTGAGCAGACAACGCAGGCAAGATTTGATCTATCTCTTTGGTCTTTATCTTCGTATCTAACCGAGCATTATATAGACAGCCGTCTTTTCTCAGAAGGCGATCCAGCAATCCGCCACCCTATTCCATGGCTCCCAGGAGCCAGACCCGAAGGCGCTTGTCCATCTCATCACCGCAGAGCCATTAGAGTCTGGCTCATTTCGTCGAAATACCCTCCACCTCTCCATTCTTCCATCTTTCCTATCGCGCCTACTCCTCTCAATTCACACGCTCCGGATCACCTTTGTCTTACCTCTTCGATTCATGCTTAAATCTCTAGCTGAGATGCCCTTGAAACTCTCCTATTTCTCACTTGAACCTCTCGAAAATGCAGCTGAAACCAATGGAGTAACCAATCTTTCGGTTATCTTAGACAAGGTGAATGTTGTGGGCACTCTTGGCGAGCCTGCAACTGTCGATTCGGACTATGTGTCCTTCACTCGCACTTTCCCTCTCCTCTCAGGCAGTCGCTCCCAGGCTATCTTCGTCCCGGTTGCATTATATTCCGACGACGAACAGCGTTTTGTTCCTGTCAGTGAGGACAAATCTTCATCCTCCACATCCAACCGAGCTATTGTTCAACTCTCTCTCTCCTCAGCTCCAGGAATGTCTCCCTGCCCCATTTCGAGCCTACCTAATGAGATCCTCTCTCTCATTTTTGAGTTCCTCAAAGCCGGCAAAGGCACGATTCCCGATCCCATTCTCTTAGACGTCTGCCATCTATGGAGAGCTGTTTATGCTCCTTTTTGGTACTTATCTGCTTGGAAGGTGGAGGAAAAACATGCTCTCTTGCAGCTGTATCCTGGCGCTGGACGTCCTTGGAAAACACTTGACTTTCGTCACTATACTAACGTTGGGACTGCAAAAGCCGTCATACTGGGCTCGCCGAATGTTACCGAAGTGTGGCTGGATGCAGTTTGGAATGAAAAAGAGGCGAAAATGGTGTTAAATGCACTTGAAGGCTTGAAAGCGTTGGAGAAGGCAATTACCTGCGATATTTTCGTATCCGGTTATTTTTCGGAGAATGGGATGAGAACTCGATATGGGATCTCAAGAGGATAATCTGTGGGTGCGAGAAAAACTACTGTGTGGCTTATGTGGAGGAGTGATGGACGGCACACATGGATTTTAGATTTCCAGAAAACATGACGTCGTCAGGAGATTATCATATTCACTCAGTCTCTGCCACAAACCGGCAGAAGCCTGGATAGCAGAGTGGAGTTGCAGTGTGATCCACACGGACAGCTTAAGACTGAAATGTTAGCTCGTGCTTACTTCCAAGCTGTCGGAGTGGTCTCCAAACTCCGCACGTCTGTAGGAGTGACAGAAAACGAATCGTTGTAGTTCTCAACACAACGCCAACTACAATGGAAGGAGTGCCAAAAGGATCAGAAAGAATGCTGACCCAAGAAACATTTCACAAAGAAATATTTGAGAAATAAACGTGCTGAAAAATCATCAAGTTGAAGACTGAATCTCAATGGCCTTGGTCATCTCCCTTCCTCTTGAACCAATCAAACATCTTCTTGACCTTAGGAACGGTGTCATCCTGCGTGACCTTCATTTGCGCCAACGCGATGTTCAACTGATCTTCCATTTTGCTAATTTGATTCGCCTGGGTTTTGATTTGTGCTTCTTGGGCATCGATCTGTGCTTCCTGAGCCGCGATCTTTGCTTCCTGGGCACTGATTTTGTCGCTGTGAATATGACACAGCTGCTGAAGGGATTCGTGCAGAGATTCGGATGCCCCTTCCAGGAATTTATTTGTCCTTTCCAGATTCCCGATTTGAACGTGAAGAGATTCGTTTGCTCTTTCCAAAGTCCCAATTCGAGCCACTAGACCCGACAACTACGCTTTCTCATTGGCCAATCGGAATCAAGGTGGCGAACTCTCACTTCGTTGAATGACATTGGTGTCGAAGACCCCTCTGGTGCCTTCCTGCCTTTTTCGGAATCGTTGGACGATGTGGAAAAATAAAGGGAATTCTTGATCACTCGACAACTACTACTCGTAGACTTGACAAGGATGTCGTTGGACGACAGCCAGGACTATCACAATCACAGACTTACCGGAGGTTTCTGAGCCTCAAGGATGCCTTCAGGCTGAGTCCACTCTCAAGAGTGGTAGCGTACTAAGGACGGTCAAGTTTGGGATAGCGAATTCATTACTGAGATGGAGAGAACCTACGTCAGCGAATGTTCAGCTGGCGCTGGATGGCTGTCAGCATTTTGGAGCATCGAGTTGTGCATCGAGTTGAGCTGAAGACCGATAGGGCCGACTCACTTGATTGAAGGCTTACCACCTTGACCTTCCTTCCGCCTTCACTGCTCCAACCGTTCCATTCTCCGTCGTCTTCCGTCTCCCATTCCTGCTACAGCTCCTCCTCTACTCCGCCAACCTCGCAAGTCAGATAGATGCTTGCCTCCACCCACTTCCGAGTCTTTTCCCCAGTTAGTCACCTTGAACTTGAACTGCCCGCTGTATAATGATCACGAGGTGCTTCTGCCCTGCCCACCGTGGTTGAATTGGAAGTTGTGTCAAATTCATATCCTCTCTCACGTCGATTGGAGGTCGAAGTCGTTTCGAAGGCACAGGTGTAGCCGCGTCGCGAATGATTTCCTGATTGTGGCGGGGTAATTTAGGTAAAATTGCAAACCCGGAGTGTGCAGTCTGAGAGGTGCGCTGACAACTGTGTTGCTGCTGTATGAAACTAACGATTGAAGTTGACGAGGACAGGTAGTCGTGGCGAACAGAGCACTGTAATGCAGGGGTGAAGAGAACCAGATTCGCCGTCGTTCGTAATTGGCTTTGGAGTGTCCAAACCTCACTGTTGTTCATCAATTCCTCCCTCACTCAGGTGTGCTAATTGTTGCATCCTAAGTTCTTCGTCATTTTGTTGTACCGTGGACGTTATGCTGACACAAAATTTCATTGCAGCCTGCCATACACAGAACACTGTCACTTGTCTTGCCAGTCCAGCCAGGAACGATGTGGCGTGCAGCATCTCTCTTTGCACACCCGTAATGTCGCACACGAATTCTTTGGCGAACTGGCTTATGTCGGCAGGCCCTTCCTTTGGCCGTAAGCTACCGAGTCTGACATGAGAGTCCGGAGTCTTACGTGGCATTCCATCAGAATTTTGGATGAATCAGAATACAGGGTATCACTACTGCTCCTCCTCCGAGTTCCCAGGCTCCCAAACACCAGACCGCTTGCTTACTGTGCACTCTCCTATCGTTCTGTTCGCATTCAGGATCTGCTCATCGCGCCATTCTCCAAAGAATAAGACAAGATCAAGATACCACCCCATTGCCTTTCCATCAACACGGTCCCCTCTCATGGTCCCCCTCACCCGCCAATCCCCAAAGAACCAGCGGATGAAGTCTGGGAAGTGGAGCGCGTCCACTACGCAGTACTTGACTCTTATACACCATATCGCTGTTGCATTTCTTAAGGTGCTGAAGAACCGGCGGGGAACCATGTTTGAAGTTTCTTCGCCCCCGTCGAGGACCAATTTGGTCAGCTGCGTGAGGTGTGATAGGTCGAGCGGAATGGGAAGGATGGAGGTCTTTCCATCAGCTGAAAAGGGGGCCAGCTCGATTCTGAGATAATCCAGAAGGGGTGGCAGGGGATAGTCCATGATGGAGTGAGGGAGAGGACACAGATGCGAGAGATGCAGGTGGCGGAGTGTGCGCAGGAATGAAAACGATGCGAGAGGTGGGTACTTGTCAAGGTCTAGGGATTCCAGGCCAGGAGGGAGAGGGAGGCCAGATGATGCTGGAGCGGCGGAGTCCTCCACGTCGTAAGCTTCAAGCCGTTTGATCCTGTTACCCATCCTCTGCATAAAGTTCTCGACCTCCTCCCTTCTCCATTTTCTCAAGCCCTTCTTTCTAAAGGTAACAGCATCCACTCTTTTCAGACCTTCAATCGCGTTCAACAAAATCTTTGCCTCTTCTTCATCCCAAAATGCATCCATTCGCACTTCTGTGACATTCGGTGAGCCCTCGATGACCTCTTTGACCTTCTCAACGCTGACACTTTCATCAAATATCAGTCCTCCCCACAGACGTCCGGCACCAGGATTGAGTTTCAAGCGGGCATACCCTTTGGCCGCAGAAATAACTTCTTCCCAGTAAGGCACAGAAACAATCTTCCAGAGCTGGCAGACATCGGGCAGGTTGGAAGCGGAGCTCGTTCCCACGAAACTGAATATGAGAGAGAGGAGTTCGACAGGCAAACATGAGATTGAGCATGGAACAACACCTGGTGGTGTGCGGGCCAAGAGCTGGATAATAGTGACCCTTGCGTCGCAGAGGGATGGGAGGGATGGCAACTGGTCGTTAAAGACAGGGACATAGCACTTTTCATCTTCAGAGCAAAAGGCTACAGCGACGTAGATGGCTTTCTCGCGTTGGAGAGGAAACGTGCGTGTATATCGATGGCAATTTGAATCTAGTGAATTGACATGTGATGCGACATCTTTTTTGGCACCTCGTTCGGGAATCAACCCACGCCCTTGGTCGTCCGTAAAGGTTACTGTGACATTTTCCCTGCCGATGGTGACGCAAAGATTCGCTACACCATCCTTCTCGACGACATTGTCGAGGCTTCGGAGTGACAAATAGGACAATTTCGAGGACATGCGTGCAAGATCCCCATTTGTGAATTGCTCAGGGAAGACGAATGAAATCCGGAGAATGTGAACCAACAGAGGTAGGTAAGAGATGAAAGTGGGGAGAATGGAGAGGTTGAGCAACATGGGAGTGTTGTTCAATATTCCTCTTCCAACACGTGGGGTGATGACATGGATCAGCGCCATCGAGTTTGGGTCCCGAGCGTCATAGCATGAGGGAGATGCTCGTTGCTCAATCACTTTATGGGGAAAGCCAGGCAGACTAGAGCGCAAAATCAACGTTAAATGAGAAGAGGCAAGCAAAAGAGGTCAAATCAGACCTGATTCTGGATGAAACTTCATGCATCTCGACCGTTCGAGGCACGATAAAGACAATGGAAATTCTGAGCTGTCCAGTCCGAACCGTCGGTAAGAGAGTCCTGATATCGATGGATTATGATGTCGCGATTAAAACTTGAACATTGAATGTCGAGAAATCGGAGGATGTGGGATGCCTCCGTTCGATGCGGCGAACTCCGAGGTTAAGGGAGGAGAGAGCGTTGGTCACAAAGATGGAAACATGGAGCTCTAGAGTGGATTAACTCATGGACGTGGGGAACGGACACTGGACAATTGGAACCTCCCATGAAGTGGCGTCCAGATGCAAAGGTGAGTCAGGGAGGCACCAATCGTTGTCAGGACCATAAGCGGTTGTGGTTCGAAAGTTCCCTTCAATGGTAGAGTTGCCTCCTGGTTCCTACCAGCATGCGCAGAGGAGTGGAGGTGTAGGTGCGAAACGCGAAGGGTTTGTGACCTTAATTCGAGAAAGGTCAGCCTGCACGAGCCCAAAATCAGAAGACAGTCCTGAATTGAGAGAGTCAGTTTAGACTTGAAAGAAGTCCAGAAATATCAGAGAAGATCTGGAGCACACGACTGGCTTCAGCACCTGGTATCTGTTTCGTCAAATTTGCACGAAGGGATTCAATCTTCTTATCTCAAAGACTGCTTCGTTTCTATGTTCTCCTTAGTTCGTGGTATCATCGAGTGCCTTGAATGATATGTTGATAAAAGCACACTGCAGAACACAATATCCGTCCTTTTACTCCTCAATTTTCGCAATGATCCGTTTGCTCACCGCAGATTCTTTCATTCTCCTCCTAGCACTTCCGACCACCTCCTCATGCCAATTCCCAAAGAATAAAAAAACATCAAGTACCATTATCCTCCGATCTCCATCCGGCAAATCTTCCTCCTTCCCTCCCCTCACACGCCAATCACCGAAGAACCAGGATATAAAGTCCAGGAAGTCGGACGAGTCCACAACACAGAACGACAACTCTACGCTCTGTAATGCTTTTGCATTTTTTAGAGTGCTGAAAAACTGGCTGGAAACGAGGTTTGAGGTTTCTTCGTCGCCGTCGAGGGTTAGGAACCTGAGATGAATGAGATGTGATAAGTCGAGCGGAGTGAGTAACGTCGACGCTGTGTCGCCATCGAAGAAGGGGGCGAGCTCGATTGTGAGATGTTTCAGTCGAGGAGGAAGTGGGTAGTCTAAGATCGAGGAAGGAAGAGGACACATGTTAGAAAGTTCGAGATGTTCGAGTGAGGATGGGAGATAGAGTGATGGGAGTGGGGGATATTTGTAAAGGTCCAGCAATGTGATGCTAGGAGGTAATTCAAGCCCCAGTGATGTCGAGGGTGTTGAAGAGGGAGAAGAGTCTCCCAATTTGTAAGCCCTAAAGTGTCTGATCCTGTCACCCATCCTTTTCAAAAAGTTCTCCACCTCGTCCCTCCTCCATTTCCTAGAACCCTCTGCAAAGGTTACATCATGCAATCGTTTCAATCCTTCAATTGCCTTCAACACAATCTTAGCCAGCTCTTCATTCCAAAATGCATGCACCTCCACATATGTAACATTCACCGCGCCAACTATGACCTCATTCAGCATCGCAACGCTGATACTTTTCTTGAACTTGAGTCCAGTCCATAGTCGTCCGGCACCATCATAGACTTGTAAACGCGCGTGAGCCTCCTCCGTCGAAGTAGGTTGGCGCCAAAAAGAAACTGATATGGTCGCCCAGTCCTCGCACACTTCGGAGAGGAGGGGAGTGTCGTTGAACGTCATAAACCCGAATATGACGGCGAGGAGCTCAGTGGGCAAGCGCGAAATAAACCCTAAAGGTGGGGAGAGCGAGAGCTGGATAATGCTGGCATTTGTGTCTTGAATGGATGGGAGGGGGGATCGTTCTTCATCGCCGATTGGGACGAAGCACCTTTTGTCGCTGGAGTATAAAGCGACGGTGGCGAAGATGGAATCTTTCGCAAGGAGAGGAAACGTACGTGTGAACGGCTCCGTGTATGGCGGTAAATTGTTGGAATTGATGTAAGAGTTGATGTTTGGTGAAATGAGGATTGAATCGAACCTTGAACCAACATCTGATTCGACGTCCGATTCGAAATACGCATGTCGTCCGACCACGGCTACTGTGACATAGTTGTGGTTGAAGGTGACGCTAAGACTGAGTATACCGTCCTCGTCGACTGGACTTTTGAGAGAATCAACGGAGATATAGGATAATTTCGTGGGCACGAGTGCAAGCGACCGATGTATGAATCGACGAGGTAAGACAAAGGTAATACGGAGAGCATGAACGTGCGGAGGCAGGCAAGGTAGAAAGGAGGGCAGTACGGAGATGTGGATCGAACTGCAGAGTATGGCGGGGGTGATGACATTGACGAGCGCGTTCGAGTCTGAGTCCTGAGAGGGTTGATATGAGGCAGATGTTAGGTGTTCATGTTAGATGACAGGAGGAGGGAAAAGAGAGATCAGACTGCACCTGCGTTGCCTCCCCTGTCGACGAAATCTGAATCATCCCGACAGCTCGAGGTCAATGGGACAAAAATCGAGCCTGCGAGATCGAACAAAATGAACCTGGCTTCTGTGAGAGAATAGTGGTGATGTCGATAGATTGTTTCCCCATTGGGGATGGAAGTATTTTGAATACTCTCTCTCTTGTCCTGGAGAAGTTGACGTTAAGAAGCCTCTGTCCTTTGGCGATGAATGAACCATTCAAGGCTAGATTCAAGCGACAGGTGTGGGGAACGAACCTGGATAGCTTGGAACATAAGATGGAAGCAAGGACAGAATATGCGCGTCCGTACCTGACTTCTCCATTGACAACACTCTACTGCGAAGGCGAGAGCATACTAAGAAATCGCCAGTTTGTGAGGACCCGGAGAACAGCAGGCACCACCATTCCGATGATGCTACGCGTGTCCTCTTTCTGTGTGCCGGAAAACACACGGAGAGGAGTTCAACAGAGACGTCATTGAATGGAAGCGCGAACTTGCTTGGGACGATTTGGCATCCTTCCACTTTCTTTTTGAGTCCGTCATTCAGTCCCTCGATGCGTCCAACCTAGCCGCTCTGGATTCATCTCAATCCTCCGCACTCCGTCTCCTCACCTTTCCCATCCTCACCCCTTCACAAGCTTCACCGTCCCTCAGCAGCACAATCGTCTCACAGTGCCAAATAAAGGGGAGATCGGGTAAGGTCGAATCCGAATCAACGTTCATCCTCACACCGTGACACAGGACTAGAATTGGAACGACTGCGTCGAGCAGGACAAAACTCGTAAGGGACGGAGTCGCGGTTCACTGTTTTAGAACAGTTTACCTTCGACAACCTGCGAGACCGCGCAATCGTTTCTCCAAAACCCCTTCCCACCACCCAGGCAGACCGATGCTGCAGTAGCTCTCTCCCACGGCCACCCAACCCCACTTCTAGTACCCCCTCCTTCAATCCTCTCTCACCACCCCTTTTTCAGTTTCCCAACAGTACCTTCCCAACAGCAGTACCCTACTCCAATGCCTCCTTCTCTGGCATCTAGCACACCTCGAGTCCTAACAAAGATATTAGAGGATGCGGAAACGGAAGGCTGCCCTAAGTTCGCTAAGACCTTCCTGTGAACGTGCGAAGGGAGATCGGAGTGTAGGACGTCGAGGTTGTTGATGCGTGCTCACTGAGTCGTTCGACGCGGTCCTGCCCGAGTTGTCGACACCGAAAGCTTTCGTGTTACGGTCACGGACTCGTATGCAGGGGTAATAACATGGACTAACATCCTCGAGCCTGAGAGACCTTAGGATAGATTTCTTGCAATCATTTTCCAAAGGAAGAGTTGCCAGAGCCCCTAATCAAGTGGGGAACTCAATTATGCCTCGTAACATCATCACCAGACCAAATATCGAACCATCTCGATCGCCACATTTCGAGGCAGGATTCGAAACCGTGAGACGCTCCAAAGGAATTGTTTGTGGGAGAGCTGTGATGTTTATTTCTGAATTGGTGGCGGAGGAAGGAAGTATACGTCGCAAGCTTTACGACCCGTGGACTGCAACGACGACAGGCCAGAGTGTTGGTGAAATAGTTGATGGAAGCTGGACTTAGCTGGACAACGTTACCAGAGATGAATCGATGAATATTCGATGAATCGTTGCATGACCACGTTATCTTAGAAGAGTGCTTTTGAGATCGCGTGACCGTCCCGTCTTGTCCCGTCCTCCATCGTGACATGTCAATGCCAGTGGTATATAATCGTGGGAGTTGCCTTCCTGGTTTTAACAGTGTGATAAATAGTTAACATCGGATGGAGGTTACTTTCGAAGATGTCAAAGAGGCAGCGGAAAGAATTAGGTGTGGAACATCTTCCATCTTTCCAATCGCCTTTAAATCTTTCGTCTCGTTTCCCGTTTCTTGCCTTGACTCGGAGACCATGCCATATTTCATCTCTAGTGCATGACTTGAGCGATATGCTTACGTAGATTACAGACCGTTTGTTAACAGAACACCTGTCTTAACGAGCACCACTATCGACAGTTTAGCGAGCACACATCTCTCCTCATCCGCGAATCCATTACGCATCAAGATCTTCTTCAAATGTGAGAACTTCCAAAAGATCGGCGGTGTGTCCTCTTTCAATCCATATCATGGAAGAGTGCCTTAATGTGAACGGAATGACATAGCGTTCAAATATCGAGGAGCCACCAACGCTATCTTGCAGCTAATCTCCTCTCCCGATCCCACGCAAAGCGTGATCACCCATTCTTCTGGAAACCACGCTCAAGCGCTCGCGCTTGCGGGTTCCCGACATGGTCTCCAAGCACACATTATCATGCCCTCCACCGCGCCAGCAGTTAAGAAGGAAGCCGTGATCGGGTATGGAGCGGCGGTACACGAGTGTGAGGCAACTCTGGAGTCGAGGGAAAGAAAGATGCAGGAGGTCATGCAAGAGCTGGAGAAAAGGGGGAAGAACGCTACTTTCGTTCCACCCTTCAATCATCCACATATCGTCGCTGGTCAAGGAACCGCAACGCTCGAATTGTTCGAGGAAAGAAACGTGCATGTGATGATGGCGCCCGTTGGAGGTGGAGGTTTGTTGAGTGGCACGGCGATCGCGGCGAAGGGCAAAGGAGATGTGCTCGTTGTTGCCGCAGAACCTGCAGGTGCGTACCTTACAACTCAGTCCTGTGATGATCATTTGATGAACATCCTTGCCTGAAGGTGCGGACGATGCATTCCGCTCGTTTTATGGCCAGGAACTTGTCCCGTCCACCAACCCAAGGACTGTAGCTGATGGACTACTCACGTCGCTTGGAGATGTCACTTACAAAATTGTAAAGGAGAAGGTGGATGCCATCTTTACTGTAGAGGAGCAAGAGATCATGTGCGCTTTCCCTTACAGTTCCGTCAGTGTGGTATTTATGAACCCATCTGCTGTAGACGGGCAACAAAGCTAGTTTGGGAACGAATGAAGATGATCATCGAGCCTAGTTCTGCTGTCCCTCTGGCAGTGGCATTGTACTCTGAGAAATTTAAGGAGTATCTTCAAGACTGGGCACAGAAGAAGGGGCAGGACGAGATAGATATTGGTATTATTGTCAGTGGTGGCAATGTAGACTTCAAGCGGATGGTAGACCTGTTTGATACTCTCGAGCAGTGACCTTTGCTGGAGGAGTTGGGACGAACTGGATGGCACGCAGGGGAGCTCTCAGATAGTCCACAATCAGCATTACAGTTGTCTCACTCGTGGTTGTTGAAAATTACGATCGTTCCTGATCTATTGCAAGCCTTCCTAGTAGTTACGTGCCGTAACCCGTCCACGCGATGGATTTCCTTCTTCCAGGTCTGCATTTTACGTTCACGGGGGTTCACGGCGATATTTCTTTGCTGAGCAAGCAAACGCGGGCAATCGGTGACGTGCAAGAAGTACTGGTGTGCTTATTGTTACATAGTTGAAGACGGAGATACTGTATCGAATAAGGGCATGAACAAAGTAAGTGACGCTTTCCAACTCTGCTGCACAATGCGTACTTTGGTTGCGGCCGTTGCAAGCTTGGTGATTCACTCTGCCGAACTTGCTTCGACACTATCCTTCTTCAACTGAACCTTCATATAATGTGTTGATGTTGGTGCTCCAGAATGGTTGCGTTTCTCTATCAGTTCCTTATTCTCAACAAAAAAATAACCATAGTCTACAGTATCAGCGTGAGTACTTGTCCAATGATCATCGTAATGATTTTGCGACCTGAGTGAGACCTGCAGATGTTTTTTGCTCTCCTTCCATCTGTTGGGCTGGCGTCTTTGTCTGTAGCGCTTTCTGTTCCTGGTACGCCTGTTGATGATAGTCAAATTATGCTGACCATCCACTCAGTGTCGTATTCAAAGCTTTCTACCTTCGAGCCAGAGTCACCTAGTGTACCGAAGTCATCATTGACATGGACCTCTCTCCGCGATGAGAGCTTAGTGAATTGGAACGGGGGATGGAACGATTCAACATCACCATGCAACGCCAGCGATATCTCGAGATTCGCTCAGGGAACTAATAACTCTTTACTTCCATGAAAGCCGTCTTCAACGTCCAAGGTTGCTTTTTCTTCATTTGCCAATCCGTTGCTGAGCTGTCTCAACAATACCAGAGGGCCATGGACTCTATATAAGTTTGCGAGCCTCGATTCATACCAAATACCGCTTTGGCTTTGCTCCCTCTCTTTACATCGGAAGTTCCACAGCGGGAACCCCTGAGGAGGACGAAACCTGCGCCGATGGCGTTGCTTTTGAGAATAATGCTCCAGGTGTTGGATCAGTGCTGGTGGAGATTGTGGGATACGGCTCTGCTGCAGACAGTGAAATGCTTCAACCGAGGCAGGATCAAACACCGTTTTGGTTGAAGGTGGACGGCATTTGGTACGTTCTCCTGTCCTCTACTTTAGTTTGGCACCAACTTTGGATTAGGAGGTACGACCTTCCGAAATCATCTGACACATCAACAAGTTCGGCTGCTCTAAGTAGACGCCTCGCAGTGCCAACTTGTTATACAATAGCGGCACTGATCGTTTGGTTTTATTCTTTTACGTGAATGGCTCTGTTTGAATGATTGTGGACGACAATGGACTACTGTGTTGACTGCTTCAAGGACTATTCGCTGTGGAATGTTTAGACTGATAAAGGACTCTACATTGAATGATCTTTAATCTGTGCTTGTGAACGAGAAGCTGAAAGATTATCAGTATAATGACCCTGCAGATGCATTGCACGTTGATATTTTACATGAAATTTCCTAATTATGACCTTGACAACATTCATCCGTCAGGGTATAAATGATTGTTCACTTGGTTTGAAGTCTGAGGCATATATTTTGTGTGGCAGGCGTCCAGTGAACAGTAAAAGGTGTGAAGGATACTAAAGGGTTCGCACTTTCTTGATTGTGGATGGCGCTGAATCGTCCCAATCCTCCGCGATAGCGGCCAGAACACCAGATAAATTGGGAGGTGTGGCTGCGGGAGTCGTAGGCATTGTACTGAAAGGTGACATCGGAGGAGAAATAGTCACATTGACTCTCCTTGCGAGAGCGGAGAGAGGAGATTCAGAGCTGGATGCGGAACCTGAGGTCTGAGAATAGTCCGACGAACTGGCTCTACTGTGAGGGTAGGTTGTATTTCTCGACGTGAGCCCTTTGAACGGTGCAAACTGTGCGTGCGGCGAAGTCGACTTGTTTCCATCGCGGAGGAAGAGGCGTTGAAAGACATCACGAGCAGTCTCAAATCCAGAATCCCGTCTCTCGTTCAAGTTCTCGACCTTCGAGCTAAGATGTAGCCTTCAATCAAAACGAGGGTGGGCAAAGACGGACCTTTAACGATCGAAGCAGCTTCTTGCCGTCCAAATACAATGGAGAATGCGCACTTTTTTTCCGTCCCCTCCTCTCTGGTAAGATATTGCTCTCGATGCTAACTTGAATAGGTACGCCAATGACCGTATTCTTCAAGACCAACGTGCATGGTCCAATGGATCCAGGCATACGAGGATGACATCGCGTCTGTGTTGCGTTGCTGCTTTCATGGACATTAGGCTCGAGGTCGCTCGGACGAGGATTCGTAAATGTCATAAATGATTCGATGCATGTTTCATCCTCGTTCTGGCTGGTGAATCTGGTAGGATCTGCAGAGGAGACGAGGGGTTATCGCATTCGACCGCCCATTCCAGAAGGTGGAGAACACGAATAGTGTAATTGCCGCCTCCAAAAGTATAGCCCATGAA